>JACXGI010000422.1:54020-140549 GCA_016801175.1 Esox masquinongy
AGGGGTGTACTGTAGCTAGGGGTGTAGCTAGGTGTGTACCAAGGGGTGTAGCTAGGGGTGTACTTATTTTTTCTGCACTATGAAAACGCATTTCTGTTTTGATTAAATAATGATTGCAAAGTATAATCTTTGTGTAGTTTGTTAAATTAGGTTACCTTTATCTATAAATTTGTAGAATTATCAAAAGGATGCTCAGTTGAAACAGGAAGCACCCAAGCTCAATTTTTCATGTCATAGTAACGGGTATGCATACTTATGTAATTGTAATATTTATTGTTGTTCTAACATTTTGTGAAAACCTGCTTCTGCTCGGTCATTAGGGAATGTTGTGTGTAGGTTGATGAGGAAAAACATCTATTTAATCAATTTTAGAATAAGGCTGTAAAGTGAAGGGGTCTGACCACTTTCCGAAAACACTGTATGTGTAACCAAGTGTTATCTTGCAATCAATATGGCTTTGGCCATTGTTGTCACAGTAAATCAGAATTGGTTCTCAATTGGTGTACCCGGTTAAATAAAATGTACTGGCAGAGCTTTACATCAACTTTTAATATGCATAGTTTGGGTTACTATAGCATATCCAGTGCAAGGCTCATCCATGTGTTATGTTCCATGCTAGCTATGTACAGTGCATGTGTTAGTGTAGTAGTATTACATTTTTACTTTATTTTTCTTTTACACACAAGTAAGCTGTGCACAATTGTGATCCTAATAAATGCAGTATATGGTAAATGTACTGTTCTTTTTTTTCCCACAATATTTCCAGTTGGCACAAAAATCTATGACTCTGGTTATACCAGGAGGTTGTATTACTCAATAACATCCCACATAGTCAACAAGGGCATGCAGTTGGCCTTTGTCTTTGTACCTCTGTTCCTCGTCTCTCTGCTCTTTCCATTGAAGATAAAAGGAAAACATGTCTATTTATGGTCTAACTGCTTCTTCTGGCTTCTGTAAAATTAAATTGATTCTGATCTGTGTCTAAGCCAAGAGAGCCTGATTTGGGACTAATGCTTTTATCTTACCTGGGAATGAACAGAGCAGTGCTCACATGTACACATATACAATTGAGTCTGAAATAGACACTTTATGTAACCAACAGGGATAAACGCAATCAAAAACATCACAATTTGTAAATATATGCTGGTTGCATTTTATGCTTACAAACATTATAGCATACAATGAATGATAAGTACCCTAATCTAATAATGAAGATTTGAAGCCTCATTGAACTTTTGGAGTTGTCTTTGAGAACTGGAGTTTTTTATTTGGACATGATGAGAATAGTCTTTTCACTTATCTCATTTATGGTAATAATTATGTTTAGTATATGCACATACTGTAGTTCACACTGTATGTGCATATCGTTCTTGAGGAGGGTATGCCCACATCAGAAGAACACAGATGAAAGTTCTAGGCTACATTTGTAATCATCCCGCCTTCCATCTGTCAACACACTTCAGGGATTTCACTGGCACTCTGATGACAATCCCTCAGGATGCAAGGATGTTTGTACACTCCTAGAGTGAAAAACTACAAAGGCACTAAGAATATTTGTCATTTGCAATTCCATGTCCAAAATGATTTCTGTGAAAGAAAAAAAAAAGATGAGTGAATGGGAGCACGGTAAATTTGTTGAAATCTTACAAAATGAGTGAAATACATACAGACCAAGAAGAGGCAAAGCAAATATAAGGAGAAATAAGTCATACACCCCCCCCCCCCAAATATGAGGATCCCGCTACTCGCTGTCTAGATGGGGATTTTTACCTCTCGAAACCAAAGCCCTCTCCATGAGGAGAAAAACACAAATTGTGTAGACTAGTATATCCAATCTATTATATTTAATAAGAAAACATTGGTATGGCCAGCTATTTCAACTCAAACATTGGTTGATCCTATGATAGATGTCGTTCAATTAGTAATTTTCCATTTTGTCTTCTATTGTCTCAAAGTCCCATGCCCTAGGTTTATTACAGATCTATATATCACTAATGTCTATTTTTACGTGACTGGACCACAGAATATATGAAGATGTGTGAACTATTACTTTGAAAGGACTGGAAGTCTTGGCTGTAAACATGACTGGCCAAACTGGCATTACAACTCTGCCAATCAACTCTACAAATGTGTAAAATAAAATATCAAATCATGAAAAATAATTACACTTTGCCAATAGATCCGTTAATTCGAAAATGTAATGATCAAAAGGTGCACGGACCCAGATTAGTCAGATACATTCTAGCACTCCGGGTAAAACATGATGTGCGGTGATGGAACACATTAATTTATTTTTAATTTACATACTTCCAATATGTCTCCGTTTTATTTCATGACCAAGCGTTTTCAGAAACAAACAAGGACTGGCCTTTTGATTATAATGAAAAAAGGCTTACGCACAGTCCATGAATATTTCACAGAGCTGGGTGGTGACTTCGGAGACAAATTTGCCGACGGCATTCCTATTGGTTAAGTGGGAACGTGATGACACTGAGTTCGACTTAATACTTTATAAAGCTTCTCTTTCTGTAGTGAGACACTGAGAAACACTGTTAACTCCTGATAGGCGTACTCAGTCGTTGGAAACCGAGAACCACCTCGAGGTTACTACTTTACATCATGAGTGAGGTAGGATAATTTTTATGTTATGACAAAATGTGTAGCATAGCTACAGAAGACTACTTCTCATCCGGAGAGAAAAAGTATTGAATATCCTCGCTGCATATATTGAGGTCCATATTAACTGATCTTTCAAAAATTATCATGCTCCATAATAGAAGAATTGCTATGACATTATGTGATATAGGTATGTTGAGTCAACTGATGCTTTGCACAGGCAGCGGGAAGTCATGATTCACGTTTCTGAGTTGGATGCTGCAGCATCAGTGTTGCGCGGCGGCGCTCAGTTAAACACGCGGGTGCGTCTTTTACGTCTATCCTTAACTCATCTGCCGATAAGAACAGTTTAAACCGGTTTACAACTTCAAACTTAATTTATTGTCTCTAAGTTGCAATGAGGCATCAAAACACTTGTGCATATCTTAGAGTAAACGTTTAAGGGCTTTATTAATACTAACGGGAAGTTTATTGATATTTATCAAGACAATGTGGCATAATTATAGGTGGGAACTGTAACGATCCGTGGTAATGTTAACAGAAATTAATCATAATTGTTACATTGTAGGTGAATTTTGGGTGCTTGTATTGAGTATAGTTATAATTTCCAGTCTTAGGTTATAGAAGGTTGAGCGTATTGAGACACAGTTGAAAAGGTCTATCTATTAGTCTAATGAAGAATAACTTTAATACAATGGTCCCTCACCATGAATTATAATGGTCATTATAAAGCCCTCAGGAAAACATTCTTCTATAGCTTGTCATTAATTCTGCAAAAATCTTACAATTAATTTGAGAACTGAATATCTTTTCATTCATTACTGTAGGACTGAGGGTCTAACCTGTTATGTGATTAGTAATAAAAACAGACTGTACTCTCAATATATCTTTAACCAGCACAGTCCTTACAAGAGCCTTACCAACGTCACAGAGGAATAATGCTGGTAGGTTTTCTCACAGCTAATGGGTCTCTGATCCCCACTGAGATGTTGGGGATGGTTTGAATTCAAAGTTGTTGCAAAGGTATATTAATATAAAATGTTTCCACTCAGAGCAAGAATATTTTATCCATCAGTGTGTCAAAAGTGAATTATGGTCAACTCCAATCCCATATGGTATGGTGTTAACAGCTGGCCAACAATGTTGTAAACTTTAGTGTTAATTGGTTCACAATGTCATACATTTTTAAACTGTGTCACCTTACAGTGTGCATGTGTTATACTGACAGCATGCATTAAACATTTGCTGACCTGAATGTATTGCCCAATGTTAAATAACTGTGTTATGCGATAATCATATCCCATCTCTATTGTATCTAACATTTTGTTAATTTAGATTACTGCACTACTCTTCAAATATGTGTGAGTGTGTGTGTGTGTGTGTGTGTGTGTGTGTGTGTGTGTGTGTATATAAATGTATTTGTGTGCGTGATGTGGTTGACTGAAGCAATGTGGATCTGAATCAGCAGCTGACTGTTAACCTCTCCCTACCCTGTGGGTCCTCCTCTAAGGCACAGGCCAATGGAAGCTTTCAGCCTAAAAATGCCTTGGGACTGCATTCTGTTCCAAGTTACACAAGAATGAAATTTGAAAATTAATTTGCCTAGTTGTGCTTTTGGTATGCAGCTTTTCACCATCACAATTAAAATGATGTGAAGAAGAATACAGTTGATTTATTTAAAGCTTTACAGCAATGACCTACAGGAAATAAAACGTCCCTTGTATGATAGACACAGTTTAAGACAACTTATTTGGTAAGGGCGGTGAGGGCTAAAATAATTTAAATCGTATTTTCTGCTTAGATGTGTTTTGTCAGACTCATGCAGAGCAGAGTTCCCAATCAGTCAGCTGCCTCTCCCCTCCAAGCTTGACATGAAGCCAGTAATTGAAGCAGAGCTGCCTCCACGTTCTAGATGGATGAGCCTTGCACTGGTCAGCAATGCAGCACTTTCCTTTCCTCCTCTCTCATTTTAACACACCGTACTCCCTCTATGCACATTTTGGAAATGCACAAGTCTGAGCTGTAAGTCTCAAGGTGTGTGAAAGGCTGTCAGAAAATACATACATTTCTTTTTATGAAAACAAGTTTTTTTTCCCCATTTTATGACTTCAATATTTTAGTTGTCAGAAGTCAGCTGAATAACTCGAATGTCAAAAGCTTTACATTTGTCAAAATAATGAAATGGTGCTTGTCATGAAAACTACCCATTCTCATGGGTGTTGGGGGAGTTTTATTGGTAAATGCTGAAAAAGCTTTCGCTATACTCCATGCATCTTTGTACTGACACTAAAACAACACTTTGCAACAGTGTAAAGTAAAACATTGTTACCTAATGTAGATTCACAAAGCCTCAGACACTGGGTTTTGTAGCCATATGCAGTATTTTGAGAATGGCCCTGAACCTTGTACACCGCAGTCCCAATTGGCCTATAAATAACATCTATACATCCTTTATAACGTCTTCCATGGCCTCTGCAAGCACTTCACTGTCTTTTGTGATTCAGTTCTTGATAGTCAAGGGGCTAAGGAATTATGGACTGTGAAACAGGCACCCATTTTTACAAAAACCTGGAACAAGAAGCGTTTTTACTGTAGTTATATATCCCAAGTGATGTATGCAGAGTTGTGGTGAGATCTTAATACTTGGAGGTTATTCCTATCAAAGGATGAATAAAAAAAGCTCGGGCATGTATGTCTGAATACATTACGCAGATTATTCAAAAATGGACGATGAGATATTCACACCCTGTAAAGGACATGCTTATCACTATCTGTGTGTTAATAATGCCTGTTCACGTAGATTTCTGGATTTAGGTTTTGTTGCATAAAATGTCCTTTACAAATGACTAATTTAATCAAATAATTATATATCAATGATTTGAGTGAAATAGTATGAGTTATTTTCAGGAACCAGTGTGCTATTTGCCTTAACAAGAGTAAATAACAGACTTTTGTCTCAAATTTGACCCCTTCTATCTCAACTGTCACTTTAGCCCTTTTGAGGAATAGCTGAAACATGTGTATATGACTCTAGGTAGCTTCAGCAGCTAACCAGATAACCACTAACTTATAGCTTATTCTACTTGTGGTACAATAATATCTGAGCGAAAAATACACTTTTTTATAAGTGCTATAGGCTAGTGATGCTGGACAGAGAGATAGATAGGTAGCTTACTAAGTTTATCCTTAGCAGCTAAATAGATAATAAATAGCTAGTTTTTCAATCTAGCTAATGTTATACAATGTGTGGTTTGGAATTTCCATTGTTATAGTCTATTCCGCCCGTGTGGATGCTTTTCATCAGCAGGGAGCTGTTATTGCAAGGAAAGGTAGCTCTAAAATATTAATGTGTGTTTGAATACTTATGTTGAAGGCAAGCACCGTATTTGTTTCTTTCTTTTTCCTCACAAATATTCCCCAAAAATATTCCCTTACAAAAATACATTGAGTTTTAGTGTATTCAAATAAAATATCAAACAGAATGAAATGTAACAGTTTATAATTCAGGAATATATAGAGAGATTATTAACAATAACGTTTTGAAAATAACTTTTTTGTTGAATGTTTTATTTTCTCACCGTTTGCTATTTGTTTTAATTTCTGTAACTAAATCTGTAACTAAATTGCATCCAAGTAAGTTTTCTAAGTGGCCCAAAGAGCTCCCCTCAGATGTGTTCAATGAACACTGTTCATATTGTTCATCTACACAAATAATTGTTTGAAATGAAGGCAGTTGATTAAAGATTTTATTATCAGGTGTAGTGGATATCTTATAATGTTTGTTCTTATGTTTATGATTATCAGTTTGAAAAAGGAATAACAACTAAGTATAATTAGAAATGAATAATTAATCATAATATATTGCAATATACTGACTAAATCGTCAACCAAAGAATCATTATGTTATCGCATCGTACTACACGTATGCTGTAATATCATATTGAGAGGTTCCAGGCCATTCCCACACTTAAAATGCACCAGAGTACAGCAGTACATTTTTGTACATTTATACATTTTCCTGCCTGGACCCCTAAAGACCCCCCAAGTCCGTTTTAGTGAACTAATAATTAGCCTAGAGAAAATGATAATCCGTCAGTCTCCACTTTTTCCATCGAACGATGCTTACATATTCCACACTATCAAACTCCTATTCCAAGGTGGACTAGCAGTTATCAGATTGGACTCATCTGCAATTCATCAGTTGGTTCCTTGCTGCTAAAGTGTGAGGTTTAATTTTAATGACAGGGTTTTGGTAATAATGTTACTTAACTGATTCAGTCCATTTGGTTTAGTTAGGGTGGAGACATTCCATTGTGTTCAATAAAGCTATTTTTGTGTGTGAAAAAATAGAGTTTTATGACAATCATTTGCATTGATCTACCGGCATACTACATGAGTTAAGTTAGAACAGAGAACAGTGAAATCAGTTTTGACACAGACAATAGCACTGTCAATACTTTTCATCCTAGTTTCAGGGCAGTTCTGTAATCTTCAAAGCACAGGCTATTTTAGGGTACAAATCCGCATGCACCACCTACATGCACTACATGTGGTATACAACAGGCAGTCTGGGCAAACTGAGAAACCTTCCTTCTCTAATGACAAAAAGAGTTTAGATAGGCTAAGCCTCTCTTAATGTGGAATGTCCTGCTTCTGCTGTAAAGCACAACTTAAATCATCAAAACGAAATCTATTGGGACAATAAGCAGAACATCCCGCAACGCTGCTGCGATGGCCTTCTCAGTGGTGGCAAGATTATATTTTCTATCTGACAGATTGTTTTTCACAGCAAGAATTCCCAGAATAAATGGGATGGATTATTACTGTTAAATTGTTTTGATGATGTAACGGACACAGATTATTACAATCCTTGAAGCATTTCTCAAATTCTGAACCTGGATTGAAAAGTAAATTCTTTGTTTTAATATCAGATTTAGTGGTTAACATTATTTATTTATTTTTTCTTTAAACGTAAAACACATGGACAGTAAATGATAGATGTAAACCTGTATCAATAAGCAATTAGTCAATTGACAAAATCTGTCAATTTGCTCAAATTAGAGACGTTAAGGGGATTGGTCGACCTAAAATCAAGTTTGACTGGAATTCCCTTTACCTGGGATTGTGTCTAAAGGCCCATGGTGCCATGTTTCATGATAAATCATTCTTTTATTTCTCTCCCAGCCTAGAGTTAGCATAATTAGCTTTATCCCAATTCATTAATTGAAACCATGCAAACTTTGTTGCAAAAGCTGGATTGCAGGCAGAAACTAACTAGAAAGCATTTCAAATTAAGGGTATGTTTAAACTGATTCAGATGCAAGCTCTGACACATTGTAGATCTATTCACTTTAAATGAAGGGTCGCAAAGGGGAGTGGTTGGAAATTCAAGCACAGGGTTGAAAGTGAAGGAATTGGTCATATACTTTTGTAAAGATGGGAAACCAAAATAGATGTCTTTATTTAGCAACCATGTGACATAGCATGACAACCTGAATGTGATTGGTTGACTCTCTGCTGGTGGGAGAGCAATACTTGCCTACATTCATTGACCAATGTGTTCCCATTTTCTCTTATTTAACGGGGCAATATGTGTAAGATTTTTATTGTACTACTAGCGTAAAAATAAGCAAAAGTGACCAGTAGACATCTGCAGTTACTGTTTTAAGTTAATGTTTCAAATGATCTTTACCTACAAAATGAATCAGAGTGACTGACATATTCCCCATTTAAACTTAATCACCTGTCTGTCTATCAGTTCACAATCACTTGTAACGTCTTTATACTCGTTTTACTTGCAGTACTATCCTTCCAACACCACACCACCCTGGACTAGGTAGCACTATACTGGTCTCGTTCAGTGAGGGAAGACAAGGAGAAGCTGTGTTATTGATTAGAGCCAGGATTCTACAAAGTACCCCTTTAATCTGGCTTTTCCAAAGCTTAAGGAAATCATGTTCGCTAGGCACTGACCAATCATGGGTTGTTATACTGGAATGTCTTCCGTGTTGGCAAATCAATAAATGTTGGTTCCATCAATCAAGAGTTCCTTTTTTGTCCACCAAAGTTATTAGCCTAAAAATTAAGAATATACTAAAAAAAACTGGTACCTGCAATTGGTTTCTAAGTTTTTGATTCGTAATGGTGATAAGTACATAATTAGTTAACTTACTATTCCTGAGGAGATACTCTCCCTCCAGAAATAAGACACTACACCAAAAAGACAATGCATTCCCAGCCAATAATCTTTTCCTATTCTCTGCATTAGGCATTGCTGAATGTAATGTATATTAGTGTTTTTGAGTATGTTCCCGCTTGCAATGCACCTTTTGTAGCTCGGGTTTTCATTCAAATAGTTTTCACTTCTGGGGTCTTACACTCTCCGTGATTATTTCTGAAGCAAACAAAATAATATCCACTTGTGACTGAGGGAATGCATGGTCTGCCATCCACTTAATGAAGCCCACCATCTGGCTCTCCTCTTCAGGTGTAATGGAAAGGTTTGAAAGAGGGGCGTGGGCATACTTTTTTTGGAAATACAACTGAGTGGTGTTGGGAATTACAAATTCACTAGCCACCATCTTCAGGATCCTTCCTTCCTTGATTTCTTTTGAAGCCCTGTCCAACTGCTCAGGGGTGTAGCGTTTCTTTTTGGTCTGACCCTTTTCAATTCCCTGCATTTTCTGTTGAAATACGTATTTGTTCAGCATATTGCTCAGTAGTACTTTATATCCTAGTTCTGTTTTTGTCTTTATTAACACAATCTTAAGTACTGTTATGTTTGAGTTCATTGATCTCAAGTCAATTTATAGTTACCACTGCGTCACCACTGTGTGCCATTGTGACTCTAAAAAGCTGTGACAGTCTCCATTTGCTGCTGTAAAAGCAGAAAGGGAAGCTAAGACATGCGGCTTAATTTTATTGAAAGTCATTGAACAGATGTTTTAAAAGAAATGTCCAAATAAGCAGACTGAAACCAATGGTAGACCATCTTTAAAGGGCACTTCACAATATCCACCACCTGAATCTGTCGTGCTGTCTTGAAACCCCTCTTTTTATATATATTTTACACAGACTACGCAAAAACTATACATTTTTTAAACATGATATAAAGATTGACACAGAAAATCTTGATATAGTCTTGAAAGATCTTTAGAAGAAATTAGCTTCAGAAGACATATTTCGATGTTTCACTTGCGTACTTGCCGTAATGAGGTAAGGCCTTAAGCCAGAATGTGAACATTAATTGAAATGGGTATGAAAAAATAAGAAATAGGGGGAAAAGAGATGTGTATTAGGTACTTTTACAAACCACCTAATTCAGTAAAGTAGTTAGTGTGTGGTTATCATATTAGATAAAAAATAAAATGCAAACCCCCCCCCCCAAAAAAAACAGAGAATGCAAGTTATATTAGACCAAGGCGATGTCTGTCAGTGAGGATAACATACAAATTTGCCCTTCTTTCCGCTCAGAGTTTAAGTGCGCCTAGTAAATTCTGTAGTCGGCAGCAACCTAGTCTTCCCCTGTGGTCACGTTGCTACTCATCTCCACACATCTGGAGTAGGGAAAAGCACAGAACACAAGATCATCATAACTTAACGAGTAGACGCTTCCTATGCAATGTAATCACCCACTAAACAACAGCAACAAAACTAAGAAACCAGATTTTGGCAAAATAAGCTGTAGCTGAATAACTACAGATTGTAATTCATGTATTGTGCTTGCACTGGAGAAAAAGCTCAACCCTGAGAAAAGTGAAGAATTGTAAGCCGCCTGTGTGTATGCATGGTTGGGTTGGACAGAATGGCTTTAACCCAATGTTTGTTGATAAGAAAAAAAAATTATATTGCAAGAATGTGTATTATTTATTTGTAATACTATTAATATAGCTCCGGAAAAAATTAAGAGAACACTGCACCTTTTTCTTTCCTTTCCAAAAAAGTCGTAAAGTAAGGTTTTGAGTCAGGAACAGAAGGGTTACAATTAAGAGACCACTGCAAATTGAATGCTTCTGTTCCTCACTCAAAACTTACCTTTTCAACTTTTTTGGAAAGGAAAGAAAAAGGTACAGTTTTCTCTTAATTTTTTCCGGAGCTGTATGTTTATTTAATATACTTTTCATGTAAAACTTTTAGCTATACAGCCAAATAACTTGGTGGTAAAATGTAAAGAACACCAGTACACCTATACTAAATCCAACACCAATAACAACTTTCACTACAATATGGAAAATGTAACTAGATTCATGGCTAGCTATCAAGTTACTCTGATTAACACAAAATATATTTGAAAAAAGAAAAGGAGAGATAGCAGCCAAATGGCAGTATCCGGTACTGCCAGTGGCCTTTGTGCATGCTGAACGTGGTATTCCTGTTGAAGCTTGATACCTCATTTCAGTGTCTCATTGAAGCGTTTGACCAGCCCAACGATATGCGGATGGTCCACAGATGTGTAAAGTGGGTGCACACTACTCCTCAATGATAAAGATAGGCACCAGCTCCATAAGGGGAGTTTATTGGGGAACCCTTTGTTGACCGACCGGGCAATCTCGACAGAATATTAGGGCCTCCGCCTCCATCCCTGGCCAATGGACATTCACTCCAGCTTATGCTTGTTGGCAAGGTGTCCAGCCAAGGGGGTTGTGTGTATGGGCCTGATCCAGGATGGTGTCCGTCTTTGTGCATGGAGCTTGCATCCTTCCCACGTTGCAGCATTCTCTAGTCAGGGGACCGTTGCAGAAAAGGAAGTAGGTGGCCGGGTTCCTGGCTTCTGTGACCATCATCAAGGAACTGCCTACAGACTCTGGCCACATGAGGCTGAGCATTGTCCTGCACCAGGAAGAACCCAGGGTCCATTGCACCAGCGTAAGGTCTGATGATGGATTTCATCCCGGTATCTAGCAGCAGTCAGGGTACCATTGGCTAGCACATGTAGGTCTGTGCGACCCTCCAAGGATATGCCTCCCAAGACCATCACTGACCCACCGCCAAACCGGTCATGCTGAATGATGTTGGAGGCAGACTCTTTCACGTTGGTCACATGGCCTCAGTGTGAACCTGCTCTCACCTGCTCTCAACCTGCTCTCATCTGAAGAGAACAGGGTGCCAATGGCGGACCTGCCAATTCTGGTGTTCTCTGGCAAATGCCGATCGAGCTGCACGGTGCTGGGCTGTGAGCACAGGTCCCACTAGAGGACATTGGGCCCTCATGCCACCCTCATGGAGTCTGTTTCTGGTCAGAAACATGCAGACCAGTAGCCGGCTGGAGGTCATTATGTAGGGCTCTGGCAGTGCTCCTTGTGTTCCTCCTCGCACAAAGGAGCAGATACTGGTCCTGCTGCTGGGTTGATGCCCTTCTGCAGCCCTGTCCAGCTCTCCTTGTGTAACGGGGCCTAGTATCTCCTCCATGCTCTTGAGACTGTACTGGGAGACACAGCAAACCTTCTTGCGACAGCATGTATGGATGTGCCATCCTGGAGGAGCTGGACTACCTGTGCAGCCTGAATAGGTACAGCCTCATGCTACCAGTAGTAACAAGGACACTAGCAAAATGCAAAACTAGAGAAGAATCAGTCAGGAAGGATAAGGAGAGAGCAATAGTCTCTGGCCACCTCCTGCAAAACCATTCCCTTTTTTTGGGTTGTCTTGCTGTTGCCTCTCCAGTGCACCTGTTGTCACTTTCATTTGCACCAAAACAGGTGACATTGATTCACAATCGCTTATGCTTCCTAACAGATTGATATCCCTGAAGTTTAATTGACTTGGTGTTATACTCTGATGATTACGTGGTCCCTATTTTTTTTTAGCAGTGTATATGCATGCCACAATTATTGGCACTCCATTTAATACTTTGTGCAACCTCCCTTTGCCAAAATAGCAGCTCAAAATCTTCTCATATAATGTGTAATGAGGTTGGAGTACATGGCAAGGGATCTGAGACAATGCTTTGGATCATTGTCCTGCTGGAAGATCCAACCATGCCCCAGTTTAAGTTTCCTGGCAGAGGCAGTCAGGTTTTGATTTAATATCTGCTGGCACTTGATTGATTCCATGATACTATGTATCACAACAAGTAGTCCAGGGCCTTTGGAAGACAAACAGCCTCACAGCATCAAAGATCCACCCCCATGCTTTACAATGGAGACGAGGTACGTTTCTGCATGGCAATCGTTCTGTCTACACCAAATCTATGTCTAGTGTTTGTTTTCAAAATGCTCTCTTTTGGACTCCTCTGACAATGCAATAGAACCTGGTCCATTTAAAGTTCCAGTGATGTTTGGCAAACTGTAGGCACTTGCGTTTGTTGTTTGATGACAGCAAATATTTTTTATGGCAACCCTCCCAAACAATTTGTGGTTATGTAGGTGGCGTCTGATCATTGTTTTGGGTACTTTTTGACCCCAAGACCCAAGTAACGTCTGCAATTCTCTAGCTGTGATCCTTGGAGATTCTTTGGCCACTTGAACCAATCTCCTCACTTAGTGTGGGGTCAATGTATACACATGTCCTCTTAACAAAATTGATGGATGTGTAAGTTGTGTATATGTACATGATCTATAAGTAAATCCATCACTACCATATGTTAGTTAACCATGAAACTCCAAGTTTGAAAGCTAGGAGTTTTGATGACATTGGCACAAATCAGCATATAGATGACATTCATATTTTTTGGGGACCTTTTTGGCCCAGTAGCAACACCAGTGGCCAAATGAAATGCATATTTAAGTGTTTATACTAAGAAAATCTTGATTATATTAGAATTTTAATTCATTTTATTAAATTATTCAATATACTGTACAGTGCCACACAGAAGAGCACAGATAATTACAGATGTACAAAAAAGGACAATGGCTCTAATGTGAATATCTTGAAAAGTTGAAAAGACATTTTCCTTGAAAGACATATTTCTGGTGGAATGCTGGTAGACTTGGAAAGTTATTAATAAAATACCCTCCATTTGCAACCCCAGTGACATTGCTTTATGTGAATCTAAATAAACTCAGATGTGAAAAATAACATGTTTAAAGATTTTGCCAAGATCAAATACTTGACAGGTGTGCATCCATGTGATAATTAACATTACACACTGAAATGTTACATATTTAGCAGAAATTGTGTGAGAGATTGCAGCATAAAAACAGCTTTCAGAGAGTAACTTTTTGTCAACACACAAGTAAATCATGTAACTATTTCTGCTGTGTCAGAAACATAGCAGTACCCTTCCTGAATATGTGAAGTCCCCACCTCAAAAGATTAATGATTGGATGGTGATGGGGAGGTTCTCACAATACATATTTTTTCTCCTACAAAATCAAAACCAGTATGCTCCACTGATTTGGGAGAGAAAATATATATTTTTTAAAAGGATTTTCATTCTTATTTTGGCAAAACATCATGCACATATCAAGATTTTCTCTGCCTCACATGCCATGCAAGATTTTTTTAAATCAGATCTTCTGCAGAGTAGGTTGGTAGCTTTTCCATGGCGGAAACAAAACTTGGCTGGCATTTATCAAAAAAACGTTTTGCAATTATGTCAGCACTGCTGAAAACTGTTGTGCTGATTAAAGAAGCAATAAAACTTGCCTTCTTTAGACTAGTTGAGTATCTGGAGCATCAGCAACTGTGGGCTCGATCATAGACTCAAAACAGTCAGAAACAAAGAACTTTCTTCGGAAAGTCTATTTTTGTACTGAGAAATTAAGGCTATTCTCTGTGAGAAATTGCCAAGAAACTGAAGAGCTCATACAACGCTCTGTCCTGCTCCCTTCACAGATCAGTACAAATAGAATAGAAAGAGGAGTAGGAGGCTTCGATGCACAACTGAGCAAGAGGACAAATACATTAGTGGCTAGTTTGAGAAACAGATGTGTGTTTCGGATCATGAAGAACATTCGTGAGATGCAGACCAAATGAAAAGATGCTGGAGGAGTTCTTGACGCTATTTGTCAGACACGGTGGAGGCAATGCGATGGTCTGGTGGTGCTTTGGTGGTGGTAAAGTGGGACGTTTGTACGGGGTAAAAGGGATGTTGAAGAAGGAAGGCTATCACTTGATTTTGCAAAGCCATGCCATACCCTGTGGACAGCGCTTGATTGTCAATTTGAAGTCAATTTCCTTCTAAATCAGGACAATGACCCAAAGCACAGCTCAAAACTATGTAGGAACTATTTAGTGAAGAAGCATTCAGCTGGTACTCTGTCTGTAATGAAGTGGCCAGCACACCAGATCTCAACCCTTTTGAGCTGTTGTGGGAGCAGCTTGGCCATGCATGGGTTTAATGTCTTCAGATTACCTAATCATATTGACAACTGGAATGCCAAAGGTCTGCAAGGCTGTAATTGCTGCAAATGCAGGATTATTTGACAAAAGCAAAGTTTGAAGGACACAGTTATTATTTCAATTAAAAATCATTACTTCTAACATTGTCAATGACTATGTTTCCTATTCATTTTGCTATATTTCCTATTCAAACTCATTTCATGAATGTTTTCATGGAAAACAAGGCAATTTCTAAGTAATTTTGAACAGTAGTGCAGTTATTATAGGTAAAACATTTCATTTTCATGTTTCTTGAGTCTAATTTTACAGATACTCAACATTGAATTCACAATGATTTCCTGCCTGTTGGGCCCTGTCCGGGGCCTCCCCCGGATAGGGCCAGTGTCACTGGACCCCCCTGTCTCAGCCCCAAGGTTTTATGCTGCTATATTATTGTGCTGGGGGAGTAGGGTCGGTTCTCCTTCTCCACTATAAATCCCTGTAGATCTAAGGAATGCATTTTCTAAATTTTCCGTTTCCTGCCGTTTTAAACTTAGGAGGACATGAGGTCTTGGCCCACACCTGAGGAGTACCAGGCTTGAAAGACCCGTTGCTGTCCCTGTCCAAAGTCCTCCTGGTTGTGTTGCAGTCCATCTGGTCATGCTTCTGACCCGGACTAAGTTTAAATAGACTGTGGACTCAGCCCACATGCATTTATTAATTATTACAATTTGTACTCTTAATATGTTCACCCGGCACAGCCAGAAGAGGACTGGCCACCCCTCTGAGCCTGGGTCACCTCTAGGTTTCTTCCTAAATTTTGGCCTTCTTAGGGAGTTTTTCCTAGCCACTGAAATTCAACACTACTGTTGTTTGCTCCTTGGGGTTTAAGGCCAGGTGTTTAGTAAAAGCACTTTGTGACAACTGCTGATGTAAACAGGGCTTTATAAATAAATTTGATAGATTGAATGATTGACAATGATCGATGATGTGCCTGAGAGGATTTGTGTATTTTAAATGTATTTCATATTGGACAGTAAAGCTGGATGGGAAGACATTCCATTGAAACAGGCTAACTTAATCTAAAGCAGAGAGGTGGAACCTCATTGGGGTCTGTACATCTCAGTGCCCTAAAGTGTCAAAGTCAAAAAGAGAATCTTAAATAGGATTTTAATATTTTATTCTGAGTGCAAGTTGACAACCAGATTTATTTAAACAAATTTGTTTATGTTTTTTTAGGGGTGGTTTGGTAACTGATCTGAGCTCGACTGGTAATGACTCATGAGGGAGCACAGCTGGAGGCAAAGGGGCCACCAACATTAGAGTTGTACAGAAGTTAGGGTACATAACTGGAAAATGGAACACAGACACTGGTGAATGACAGCTGTGGAAAATGTGATGAGTTCTGGCTGTTTTTCTTGAGGCTTATTGGCCTCATCTTCTTTGAACCAAAAACCTTTAAGCAAGGTTACTGAGGTGAACAGAAGTTGTGTCAGATGTCTCCAAAATGGTTGCTGGGCAGGTCTAAGCCACATTGATTAAATCACTAGAAATGTTGTATAATTGATAGCATTTTCAGCTCCCATTATTGGCTTAATGGAGCCACACCGCTGTGCTCGTTTCTAAACTCACTCAAGTGGAAGAGAAATTTGCTGCTCAGTGTAAAACTCACTCTCTCTCTGGATGAATTAACAATAGACAAAAATCAAGTAAATACAGCATACTATGTGGTTGACGATTTGAGGCACTTCCAGTGCTGTTAGTCCAGGGAACAGTTTGAAGAGTGGCTATAAATCATATCTTCTGCTGCTATCAACATGTGATATTCAATCTCTCTCCACTCTTAATTCATTTGGGATTTACCTGTCTCTTGGACGCACACAGAAGAGATATCTGTAATGATTTTGATTGCATCAAGCTTGTTACATTCTCTGACTTTGAACTTGCCAGATTAGTATTTTGTGGCGAATTTTACCTAATGTTTGCAGTTGGAGTAAACAAACTGTTTCTTGGGTGAATTCTTCCAAAAAGAACTTCACACCATTAAGATTCAAAGATATGAAATTGACCGATATGAAAAGTAATGGTTTGATTTATATTTGAAAGAATTCAAGAAAACAATATCCTTTGAAAAGCTTTGAATCACATCTTTGACTCAGGGTCCATCCTAACATTTCCTGCAAGTCTGTTCTGACATTGACAGACTCTGTCAGAATCCTCAACCAGAGGTCCTCTCTGGATGTCACAGAAACCTGACAAACCTGACAAACTACTCTTATGAGACAATGGTACACAGTAACAGTTTTAGTAATACTAATGTACGGTGAGTTGCATACATTCGGATCAATATTGACTTATCATTATTAAAAACTGTCTAGCTCAATGGTTGACATATTGTCCCGCGTTAATGGTTGACATACTGTCCCCTTTCTTTAAATAATAAAGAAAGTAGCAGTCAAAATGCTAGTTTTACATACAAAGTAAATTGTCAATTGTTTTGGATCTTCTGTACCCTTTACTGCATTTAAAGGTTACATTTCCACCATAAGGGCAATAAATAAGAAGTTTAAAGCAACTGGCGATGTTAACAATCGGCCTGAAAGAGGACGTGTGTCCAGTGAGGAGGATGGCTCAAGTGACCAAAGAATCTCAACCGATCATAGCCAGAGATATGCAGACGTTAGTTGAGTCTTGTGGTCATAAAATCTCCAAAACTAGGATCAGACACCACCAACATAACCGTTTGGGACGGTTGCCATTAAAAACCCTTTGTTGTCATTAAACAACAAACTCAATCACCTACAGTTTGCCCAATGTTAATGGAACTTTCAATGGGAACTGGATTTTATGGTCAGATTAAATCAAAATAGAGCTTTTGGGAAACACACCAGAGGTTGGTTTGGGGTAGACAGAAACATAGCCATATAGAAAATTACCTCATCCCCACTGTGAAGTATGGTGGTAGATCTTTGATGTTGTGGGGCTGTTTTTCTTTCAAAGGCCCATACAATTGATTAGGGTACATGGTATCATGTAAAAAAAAGTACCAACAGATATTAAATCAAAACCTGTCTGCCTCTGCCAGGAAGATTAAACTGGGCCATGGCTGTATCTTCTGGTAGAGCACACCTCAAATTCAACCATAAATGGTTCACTGACTACAGAATCAAGGTTTTGCCATGGCCATCCCAGTCCCCTGAGCTAAACCACATAGAAAACCTGTGGGATGATCTGAAGAAGAGAGTTCACACGCATTGACCTTGGAATCTGAAGGATCTGGAGAGATTCTGTGTAAAGGAATTGTCTCAGATCCCTTGCCATGTGTTTTCCAACCTCATTACACATTATTGGAGACAACACAGAGCTTTTATCTAGGCAAAGGGAGGTTTCACAGTGTTAAATGAAGGGGTGCCAATAACTGTTACACATTTGCGAAAAATGTGTTTTATGGTAAGAATGTCATTTTTCTTTCAATTAAATGTTAGATTTTTGTTAATATTTTCAATGAAAGATCAAGAGGATAAACAATTTTAAATATTCACTGCACGTTTTGCTTGTATTTATCAAGGGTGCTAATATTAGTGGAGGGCACTGTAGCCTATCAATGTCCAGACCCAAGTCCAATTATGCACCTGAAAGACTGAGAGAGACTACAGAAAGCACATATTTACAGTCATTGCTGTTAAAAGGTGGCACAATTATGTGTAAGAGAGCAACACTTTTTCAGGCTGGAAATTGGGTGTTATCTTCAGTTTGTTTCAGAGCATTTTTCCCCTCAGTCTTGTCTTCAGCAAGTAAAACGCATGCTTGGTTAGATTTAGGTCAGGTGATTGACTTGGCCGGTCAAACACACGTTTTACATTTTGGCCCCGAAAGAGGTCTTCGTTAATCTAGGAGGTAATTTGCCATTGCTGAGCTAACCACTGCTTTCTTACTTCTTAATATACCTCAATAAACAGTTTTTTTCCCCCTTTTTTTTTCATTGTAAGTATAATAATTTAGGGATATCTGTTCGCTCAGATGCTCTACTTAATTTTACATTTTGATTGAGAATTGGATAACATTTGGTGTAAAAAAAAAAAAATTAAGCAAATCAGAAAGTGGACAAATGTAATACCAGTCAATACACATTCTTGGTTTTGCTGTAGTGTCTCAAACAACCTCTGTGTTTTACAAGGTTTCCCTTCATGGCTTGTTTAAAGAGCTCTGCTCAACTAAACTCCTTAGCTTTTAGGTAGTTTTGCTCTGTGTTTGTACAGTAGGCTTCAATAGAATTTAATTGAGCTCTCTACTCATCAAGCTCAGGATATGGAGGTGACTGTCTACAATTCCTGCCCTCTTGGAGAAATTCACAGCTAATTCATCGTATCTCTTATTCCTAAAAAAAAGAGGAACAGGAAGCGATCAAGGCGAGTTTCTTCTGCTTGAATTATCTGTGGCCTAGTTCTGCATCTCCTCTTTCAATTGTTAATGGAAATTGAGCGCCATATGTAACTCTTTCGGACTGCTCAAGCTGTCAAGAGCCTTAAAATAGCACTACAAATGGCTATGTCAGTTATTTATTTGTCTTGGTCCACCCTTCAGACTAGATTTGCTGTGCATTTGGATTTTGCTGGGATTCTGGGAAAATGTAAATCCATTACATTATCTTCTTCCTCAAGCATTCCTATTTGAGGGGAATGCTAGTGATACTCAAAAGCATGCAAATGTTTTAGGAGAGAATTCATAATTTCACATAATTGCAGGCCTACATTGAACACACATTTATAAGCAACTCTCCTGCCATGTGGCTCGCAAACACAAAAATCTGTCTGGGTTGCCTGGTTATAGTCAGGGAAAATACCCATGGACCCGTGTGGCCGTGGCCGTCACAACTTCGGCAGCAAAGACGGTGTGACAGGCTGCCTGTCCCCGTCGAAATGAGCATGTTTCTGGGACCCATAGCAACCCAATGTAGAAGGTGTTATCTGTGCCAATAACAGTAATCAGTCAAACACCCATCTCTTCATGTTCATCAGGGGTGTATATTTGTTTAGTATTTTTTTTTTTTAGAAGAATGTCATAATTTCTCTGTTAAAGTTAGTACAGAGTTCTTCAGTATGAGAAGCCACCTAGGCCAAAATTGAATACTTCACTTGCACATACATATATACTTGTACAAAGCACTTGCACAGACATATATACTTCACTTGCACAAACATATATACTTGTACTAAACACTTGCGCATACATGCATACTTCCCTTGCGCATACATATATACTTCACTTGCACATACATATATATTTCACTTGCCCATACATATATACTTCACTTGCGCATACATATATACTTCACTTGCGCATACATATATACTTCACTTGCACATGGGGTGGTTAGGGGTTGCAGGTCGGTGGGCTGGGGATCTCATTGCTGCTTTTTGCGGATGATGTGGTCCTGATGGCATCATCGGTCTGTGACCTTCAGCACTCACTGGACCGGTTTGCAGCCGAGTGCGAAGCGGTTGGGATGATGATTAGCACCTCTAAATCTGAGGCCATGGTTCTCAGCAGGAAACCGATGGAGTGCCTCCTCCGGGTAGGGAATGAGGCGTTACCCCAAGTAAAGGAGTTCAAGTATCTCGGGGTCTTGTTCGCGAGTGAGGAGACAATGGAGCAGGAGATTGGCTGGAGAATCGGAGCAGCGAGGTCGGTATTGCATTCGCTTTACCGTACCGTTGTGACGAAAAGAGAGCTGAACCGGAAGGCAAAGCTCTCGATATACCGGTCAATTTTTGTTCCTACCCTCACCTATGGTCATGAAGGTTGGGTCATGACCGAAAGAACTAGATCACGAGTACAAGCGGCTGAAATGGGTTTTCTCAGAAGGGTGGCTGGCGTCTCCCTTAGAGATAGGGTGAGAAGCTCAGTCATCCGTGAGGAACTCGGAGTAGAGCCGCTGCTCCTTTGCATCGAAAGGAGCCAGTTGAGGTGGTTCGGGCATCTGGTAAGGATCCCCCCAGGACATCTCCCTAGGGAGGTGTTCCAGGCACGTCCAGCTGGGAGGAGACCTCGGGGTAGGCCCAGGACTAGGTGGAGAGATTATATTTCGACACTGGCCTGGGAACGCCTCGGGATCCCCCAGTCAGAGCTGGCAAATGTGGCTCGGGAAAGGGAAGTTTGGGGTCCCCTGCTGGAGCTGCTGTCCCCGCGACCCGATACCGGATAAGCGCATGAAGATGAGATGAGATGGAGATGAGAGATGAGACATTATTTGTCTCTTCAGACATGTCATCTAATTTTTAAGCTATCTAATGCAAGCAAAAAAAGCTATGATGTTAGCTGGCCGGTTAGCTAGCATATACTATCATATGGAAGGCAGAGCTGTGTTCGAGACCACCTAAAGCGAGACTAAGTCAAGACCGAAGCAAACCGAATCCGAGTCAAGACAAAGACCAAAGTGAGGCTAGACCGAGACGAGACCGGAAGAGCACCGAAAGGGTCGAGTCCAAGTCAAGACAGAGACCAGAACAACACAAATCCAATTCAAAACTGTGATTATAGATATATCAGATCACCACCATAATATGACCTCAAATTATACTGTATTGTTGTATTCATATTATGGATGTATGGAATATTTCCCATGAATACTGAATTGGCCACAGGGGACTTTAAATTGGGGAAAATACTTACTGATCCTTACATCTAATTTAGAATCTGGCTACTTTTTCTGCATAAATCTATTGAGGTGTTTTTTATTGGTCTTTTGACCAATCATATCAGCAATAAATAACAGAGGAAAGCTGATTTCACAAACATGATCCCGAGCGTGCAGAGAATAATGGAGTACAGGTGCACTCACTAGCTACGAAGCACATGTTTTCTCTCCAAAGGTAGACAGTCATTGGCTGGAGAAGCCAGAGCAGGCAGAACATGGATGTAGGGTGGCTTTGGAAGAAATATAGTGCCTGTTAAAAAAAGGTTAAAACTATAAATCTGAATAGATATTTTCGCTAAAGGATGATGATTGTTTGGTGCACATCAATCGAGAATAAGAAAGGGTCAGCGACCTTAATGTGCACGTACCGCTTAACCCAGGCTTTTTAAATACTGATTCTTATTTCCACTTTTTATGTTCAGCACTTGGAGCTGCATTTGATGTATGACTTGTGCTATTGTAGAATTATATGAATATATGTTTCATTGAAAGTTACATGTGCCTAGATAATAAGCCAACACTATATAAATAAAGTTTGACTGATTGATTGTTACCAAGGGTGAAATAGCCACTCAAACCTGGGGGGGGACAGAGTCAGAGACAGGTGTGCGACCTCGAGTTTGCACATGCACAAATTATTTTAGGGACTAATAGTAAAGACATATCACTTAATGTATAAAAATGATTAAAAAAACATTAGATCCAGTCTATAATAAGCATAGACTACTTAGCCTGAATTGACTGCAGCCTACTCAGGCAACTTCATTCCTATTGGAAATATTTTTATGCATGTCGTTTATAACATTTGGTAGCTTTGTTAGCCAACCATATCCTCACCAGAACTATGGAATTAATCGATACAATGTCTAATATTATCAATAATACTATTAGATTATACAGCATTTGGTAGGGCAGTGAAGGAAGCCAAGCGCCTGTTGTTTTAGTTTCTCTCCATACAGTTCTCGACCAACAACTCTACTTCTGTTTGGAGAGGCCTCCAACAGATTACCAACTACAAGCCTAAATCCCCCAACTCCATTAATGACCTGCAACTTGCCAACGACCTGAATGAGTTCTAATGCAGATTTCAAAGACAAACGGGCAGTTTGTTGTGAAACTTATTTGGCAATAAAACTCTCTGATTCTGATACATCCTATTGTCCTTTCATTTCTGCTTGAGGGACTTTTTTTCAACACATTTCATGCAATTTTACACACTTTGCCAGAGTATATTGTTCTTTTGACCACCGAAGATGGGTAAAGGAATCATCCACACAAATAAACAGAAATTATGGAAAATACAGTTTCACATTAGTGGCTACAAAAATGTTGATTCAATAACTGTTTGAAGGTAATTAACAAGATTGTAATATCAAGGCTTGAGCAATGAAACAGTAATGGACTAATGAGGGACAACAGACTTAATTTTGTAATGATAAACCCTTGTTACATTACAATGTTGTTTACTTTTTAAAGTAACTTGTTAAACTACTTTTGTGTTCCCAAGAATATATTATTTTATCTTACTGATAAAAGATTGGTTAGTTAAACAGCGGGTGTTTACCATCCATATATAAGGCGAAGTCAGGTCTGTCTGAGATCGGATCTCCTGCTTCAAATTCGCTCAATAGGGCTCCAGCACAAAGGTAAAGAGTAAAGCATGACATACATTTCAAGAGAGATCGGTTTAGTTCATAAATGGCAAGTGGAATGGATTTGGGAAGTGGGCTGGCCGGGCTTTGTTGCCCACATAATCACAAGTATTAATTACTCGGGGAAACAAATTTGGCATTCTATGATCATTGAGGGGGATTATTACTCGGCTGGTCTCGACTGGCCCGTGAAGAATTTATGAGTCCTAACACTACGAGACCATGTCAAGACCGAGTAGGCCTACTAATGAAACCGAAACCAAGACAAGACCGAGACACTCAAAAAGTGGCCTGTTTCGAGTACAGCTCTGATGGAAGGTGTAGGAAACTGTTCATTTGCGGACGTTTATTGTCTTGGGCGAGATGCCAGTCTAATAAGGTCCTACGGAAAGTAATTCTAAACAGGTGCCAATGAGAAGCAATAGAGTGAGACATCTATCGTCTTACCCCAGGAGAAGGATTAGTGATATATTTGTTTGCAAGGTTCTCTATATTGATTGCGTGCATGCAGAAGAGCACTACAGTGCTAAAAAGAGTTACTAACCACTGGTATTAGATATACAGTGCAGTTCAAAACTATCTGGACAGTGACACAAGTTGTTTTTCGGCCGTGAACTCTAGCACTTTGGATATGATATACAATGGCTTTGGGGTTAAAATACACACTGTCAGCTTTATTAAAGGGGCATTTCACCCTGTGGGACCCCTTGGTGGTTTGTATCATGTTTGAGAGATTTCTAGGTCAGTGAGATTTATTTCACAAATAATTGGCCAGAAGGAGCGCAGGAATTTGTGTGCTAAAGAAAACATGTTTAGTGCATCAGAATGTGTGTTGAAAGGCGCCAGAGATCATGCTAATGAAAATGGTTTGAGAGACAATGGGAGCTGGATATTCTAATTGCATCAGCTCCTTTCTCAAATTGAGCTCAGGTACATCCTGTTTCCATTAGTCATCCTTGAGATGTTCCTACAACTTGATTGGAGTCAACCTTTGGACTCCGATCAAAACCATTGAGAAATTATAGTAGGTTTTGGTCCCCCCATTGTACACAGATAATTGTGTTCAGATCATTGCCACATGAGGCCATGAATTACTATTCTGAAACATGACATGATTGCAGTAGAAGCCAGACATAGAGGTCCTGGGCTGGTGTGGTTACATGTGGTCTGCATTTGTGAGGCCAGTTGGACATACTGCCAAATTCTCTCAAATGATGCAGAGGTGTAGCCAGAAATGTGTTGGTAGGTGGACCTGCTTAAAGGGGCACTGTGTAGAATCCTCCCTCTAAGTAAAACCACTCCTCGTCTTTCCTTACCAAACGAGACCCGAATAGTATTAGCTAGTCCGGGGGGGGTTAGATTTTATTTTGCCCTTTCAATATACACACACAACATTGCAAAGGATTTAGGAGCGCTGTGGTGAAGGCTTGACAGCCTGTTGATTCAGCAACACGGGTGAGAATGTAGGTGTTTCTGCCAGTGCACCTGTTCCTTCACCACCAAGAAAACCGATTTACCAAACAACCACTTTGATATTAATTCTCTTTTTTTTTTTCAAAGCAATTTTTGAATGTATTTTGATGTGTTACATGAAGTTATATTCTTGTTTCGGATTCTCTTTTCTTGACTCAGTATACCAAAACAGGTGTCTTCAAGATCAGTTTAATGTTTACTCCCTTTCAACACAAGGTTACACCCTTAATAATTGGAGTTCAGACATAAATATTCATTTTTTTATCTATTAGATACCCTGCATTTAACATGTTTTCTGTTGGCCTGTTTAATTTGTGAGCTTAAACATAGTGGGCTTGCTTGCATTAAACATGAAACAAAGTAAACATAAATTTTTCATATCATTAGTTTTTATTGCTTTTTCCAGTCTGACACCTCTCTAGATTCCCTGGGAACTTTAACATATTCTAAGCAACACAATATAGGTCTTTAACTTTACAAAAATGAGCCTGCAACAGACACAACAGCAGAAGCTATGCAGAATTGTACTGTTTGTCTGTAAATGCTTAAATGCTATTTTACCTGTCAGGGGAGAGCAGTGACCAGTTCTGAGTGGTCAGAAAACCTTATCATTCACTAGCAGTCCTTGCACACCCTTCTTGGAACTGGAAGAAAAAACAACAATCCTTATCACCTCTTTAATTTTCTTGTTTAAAACATCCTTTAACAAACACCCCATCTACTTTTGTTAAAATGTAGGCTACTGTTTGATTTTTTGTAAATAACTACAAGAAGCAGTCAACATTTCAACAGCATAGCACGGGCAATGGCTTTGATACATTGTTCAAGCAGCCTGTCAGCATGGATGCCCTAGAACAGACAGCTTAGGCTATGCAGTATGATGATGACTTTCTGAAACTTGCTCCTGTTCGGAAAATAAATATGGTGTAAAGCACCTCAACGAGTGATGGATAGCACCATCCTTCTTGTAACCTAACCATCATTTAAGCTGTATTACAAAAATGTTGAAACAATGTACTCCACATAAATATTAAAATAAGTGGGGCTGTATGGCCCGGGTGCAGAGGGAAACGCCATGCACCAAAACCTGTCAGTTATTTCGAAATTGATAATCAGATTTCTTTCAAACATTTTTTCTTCAGTTAGCATATAAATCTATTATAATTCAGTGTCATTGCAAATGTGTACATGAACAATTTCTCTTGAAAAAATTGTTATTACTCAATCTGGGTTGGCCAGGTCCTCTAGTGGGTGGGTCAGTGACCACCCAGGTCGACCTGTGCCTGCACGCCCAAATTATGTTGGAGGCGGTTTATGGTAGAGAAATAGTCAATAGTCATTCCACACTGGTGAACATTACTGCAGTCTGCATGCCAACTACACACTCTGTGGCACTGGGTTGTGGGATCGAACTGCACGTTAGTTGCAGAAAGGTGACAAAATCATTCTATGAGGAATGTTCTATGAAATTACAAGACCTACTGAGAAAAGGTAAAGGATATTTTAGTCTGCAACACATACTCAACAGAATAGCAGATGTTAACTTCACAAAAATAGAAAGCATTTCTTCAGCAGAAATGAGGGTAATCATAGAAACATTCCCTTTGAAAATCTATATTTCCTCCAAAGACCACAGCACAATGAGAGGATTTTTTTTTTCTCCATGTTTTAAAGGTTTTTTTGCTTCTGTCTTTTTGCTGACTGGTGGATTGGTTCTTTATACGTGCATGCTTGTGTGTCTGTGTTGTTCCATTGAGGTAATCTAATTGACAGCCTAGGAGTGTGATTGCTGTGGAATCTACAGAGGAATTTGCAATGTGTGTGTAAGGGTGCACACTCATGTTTGTGTTTGTGTCTCTGCGCAGGTCTTGTTTGTGTGAGGGTATATCTCCAAGTACCTGATGAAAGGCACACTGCATATATCTTTCTTCCCTGTCATTGCAGTGTAATTAGTGTCTCTTTGCATTTGATGGCTTTCTCTCCATATTACTCTCCTCCTATCTTTAACTGCAGTACATCCTCCCAGCACTACTCATTATTTTTGTGTGTCTGTGTGTTTGTATTTGCGTGTATATGTACTAGCATATGTTTGTGTAACTGCAGACAGAGGTTAGGCCTTTCCCCAACTGTAATATCACTTGCCAAGTTGCTGTTATTGCAATTTACACTTGGCTCAGCCCCAGCTGTAATGGTATTTCTTCTCACCTGTCTGTCAGTGCCTTAATCTCTTATCAGCTTTGGCGTGATCTGAAGCCCTGCGTTTCACCACTAAAAAAAATATTTTCTGCATCGTCCAAAGTCGCTTAACAGCATTATCTACCCCCCCATTATTTATCCCCATTATGCCGCTTCACAGTTTTGCAACATATAGCATCAATCCAGAAACATTTATTAAATTCTCTGGTTTTCCGGAAATTCTGGTCTGAGTGTTTCAGATTTCTTGCTTATTCACAGACACTCACCCATAAACTTTTGCCTGGTACTGTATATGTATTGGTACTCAAGTCGAAGTAAAAGTAAATAAGAGGTAAAAACGATAACTGAAGTAAAAGAACTTAACCAGAATGTAGTTACCTTTAAAATAAAAACATTGAGTAATGAATAAAGTTTACAGTGGTTACCTGAACTTGGTTAAACAAGAGTTTTTCCACATTAAACCGAAAAAATAACAGAGTGAATTCCTAGACTACATTTGATTATAGCCATTGGCTCCTCGGAGGAGGGATCGGTAGAGGAAGCACATTGATCAGCAGCTATGTAAATATCTATGTAGAGAATCCAGCACATGTTTAAAATATTTGAGATCTTTTGTCTGGAGAGGGAAATACTTTAGAAAAGCCAGATCCACACCAATTACAGAACAGCTCTTGGAATGGTTATGTCGGTGATTTTATTTTTATGGTGGTCTTTATCTATGAATGGTTACACTAGTTTACAATTACAGCCCTATTATTACCCCCCAACGTCTTGCAATGATAATGAAAATGTTGCTGCAACCTCTTTGCTCCAAATCATACAGATAAAGGCTTTGTTCTGGGGAAGGAGAAGGGCTTCATCCCGCCTTCCACATCATTGCCTTTTGATTTGCTTTTGTGTGTGTAGAATTTGGAAGCTGCTTGTGTAGAGCCCCCTCTCCTAATCAGAGTGGTGCTGAGACTTGAAGCATAACATAGCACTAGGGACCCCCAGGCAGAAAGACAGGGTAGGCAGGCTGTCAGCAGTTCATTTCATGGGCATTACTGGGCCTTGACACAAGGACATGGCTGTTCCCTTTGAACTCGGATTAGAAGAAAGCAAGAACAAAACAGCCCAATTATCTACTGGGTATTGTTTGGGGCTGCAGGGAGGAAGGCAGGAGGGCAGCAAGACTGTCTTCACTGCAACTTCAGTAACTGTTTTGTGAACGGAATTGCAGCTCTTCATATTGTGACAAGGTGCTGAGAGACAGTGTCCCGGATGAGAACTGGGAAGTGTTTTGACAGGTAAACAACAGCTATGATTTTCCATTTGCATTTCTGAAATCCAGTATAAATAGTTCTTATGAAATGACATAACAGGCTGTACTTGAATTAGACTGCTTCCCCAAAAGTCTGGGTTGTAGGGACATTTCAATCCCCCCACCCCTCCCCTTCGAATCCTCAGCATCAAAGCACTACACACACTGTTTGAAATTCATTGAAAGCATATCATTAATAATGCAAGAAGAGATGTGCCGAAGAAGGACATGTAGTACAGTGCCAACTTGCATACATGGCTATTAAATCATCCAAGAAACCATCTCTGATATGACCAAATAGGGAACCTGTAGGCACTAGAGAACAGGTTATGCAGGTATGTTGAAGAATAGCTTTGTATAAAAAATCCTATCACATAGAACACAATAGCGCTATATAGAAATGAGTATTGTATATAATGAAACAATTTCCCAATATGTTTTCATTGCTGTGTAAACAGATTAAATCAGAAGAACAAAGCATGTGAAATGTTTCAAGTATTGACACATGGATGTTTCAAGGGACACAAAGAATCATGAAATATTTAGAATATTCCATCTAGGTTCGTCAGGTCTCTTCAGTGTTACCGTCCCAAGCTTTCCGAACAGGTCCTACAAATAAATGTCAGTGGCTAACTTAAGACAGTGCCATTATTAGCATTGGTTCTGGAACGTCAGGGCATTGTTTTGGGGGGATCAGAATGAGATGGATTCTGTCATATTTTTGCTACAGTACCCACATAATCAGATAGGATCATTCTGATTCAGATACCACAATATATGTAAAGGTCAGAGAATCTTTATTCACTGCTTTGACTTGGACAACACCTCGCTATCTATGGTACTACTTATACATAATAATAAGGAAACATAAGTGTTTAAACTATAACCCTGTTTCCAAAAAAAGTTGGGACGCTGCGTAAAATGCAAATTATAACAGAACGCAATGATGTGCAAATCATTTATCCCTATATTTAATTGAAAATAGTACAAAGACAACATATCATATGTTGAAAATGAGACATTTTATTGTTTTTGGAAAAATACATGCCCATTTTGAATTGTCAAAACGCCCAGGGCAAAAGATCATAATTCTCACTCACACGGTGAGGTAGGCTACACATGGACAATCCCACAGATGTATCAAGGGTGAAAAGTATCTATTATTTCCTCACTGTGTGACACTGACCGAAACAAATGATGGGACTGTTTCGGAGGTTAAAGCTTATTTGGAGTCACAAACTCAACCATTTAAAAGATGTTACAATAAAAAACGTTACACCCCCTCAACTTATGTTCATGATGAGATCCCCATAATCAGGCAACCCTGATCATTAGCAGTAGGGATACCATAGATATTAGTTCTCTGAAATGAGTCTTGATCTGACCACCTCCCTGACAAAGCCATAACACACATGGGTAAAGCAACGCTTTTAATATGTAACATTTGTTTGACTCTCTGATTGTTTAGAGATTATCTAATAGTTTTTAACTCTTTTTCTTAAAACACCCACAATTTGAACACTACCATAAAACCCTGCAATGACAAGAGTCAAGCAGCAAATGATTTGAGGTTGTCTCATCAGGGAAAGGAGTTGCAAATTGGGCAGAACGTGCTTCATTAGTTTTATTAGGGTTGTTGTGGTCCTTATTTGAAGGTTATATAGATGGATGTTTCTCTTTGGTAGTTGCATGTGTAGCACCTCTGATTCTGATTAATAATAGGTTGGAGCTAAACATGAAGACCTAGGTTCTGAGCAATAAAATAGAATAACTCACTACAAGAGAAAAATAGAATAACTAAAAAAAAAATAGAACAGCTGGCACATTTATTGGAAAATTCAGCTTAATAAAAACAGTTCACAATCATATATTACATTTTTTTTACTTTCACACTAAAATAGTTTGGTACCCCCCAAAAAATACCATGATTTGAAACCAAAGCAATTTTGTTTCTCTCAATAAATAAAGAATGAAAGTAGAAATCTGTTGGGAAAGGTATACTGTTCTCCCCTCTACTCGGGTAGTATGAAATAGTTTAATCCTATCTGATTTAGTAGTTTTGAATCCAAAAGTTCAGTCACTCTGCATGAAGGGGAATCTAAAGCATATTCCAGCATTCAATTCACACAGTGCATTCACTCGGACAGGCTCATCATCACAGTGAATTTCTATTGTGGAATTCAACCCAGTCTAAAATCCAATCTGAGTGCAATATCACTCACTTAATTGGCAAAGAAAACTAAAAACAAATTACACTATGAACCTAATGCAAAAGTAATAGCTACTTCAGCATATTGTATTGGAATATTATACTAGCAGTTAGCAAGATGCTACACTAAAGGACATATACGTGATATACCTCATTGGAGCTTATTCCAGAAACAACACAAAAGGAAAAGAAAAATGGCTAATGAAAATCTTGGCAAAAAGATACAAAATGTAATAAACCACAGCCTTTGTCTTTTTAACACCCAAATCAACCAAGCCCTCAATTGGCAACTTCACGTCACCATGATTTTCTCAGTCTGAAACAAGTGAATAGCACTCTACAGTCTTCAATATAATGTGGGTTACACATGTAAATGATCTAGGCCTATACTGAAATGAATGGCGTGACAATGTTTGGGTATTGGAATGTTTTGCCTTCATGCTCCTCATTGAATCCCAGTACCATTGTTTGTTGTGGCTGAAATAATTTGAAACTGAGCAGAGGCCCATGCACATTAATTGTTGAGGGTACGCTGAATTAGCATGGTTAAATATGGTGTAATCACCTTGTTGAATTAAACATTATGGGTAATGAGCCTTGGCATTGAAACGTTATGTTTTTGAGAAGATTGTACAGTAAACATATAGTTTTTTTCCGTCTCAACTATAATTGCTATAAATTATGAACAAGATTTTCCAATCTGTATAATGGTCCATTAAACTGAATGGTATGTGAAGTTGGTTAGATGCAGAGCTACTGTATTATCTTGCTAGTTTCAGATTTAGATTCAAACGTCATTCATAGTAACATCTTACACTTTCCTTTACACTCATTATATACAGCTCTGGAAAAAATTAAGAGACCACAGCACCTTTTTCTTCCTTTCCAAAAAAGTCGAAAAGGAAGGTTTTGAGGGAGGAACAGAAGGTTTAAAATTAAGAGACCACTGCAAATTAAACGCTGCAAATTTCAAGGAAAGAAAAAGGTGCAGTGGTCTCTTAATTTTTTCCGGAGCTGCATATATATATTAAATACTGTATATTCAATTTTATTTAAAATAATGTTCTCACAAGAACATATTTGCTGCTGTGAACCACACTAATTATTTACAGTTTGATTTATAAGAGGCTTATGTCCCAACTTTTCCACCCTGGACATCCACAGCAGTCAGATTGCTACTTTATAATTCCTTGTGGTATCTGTTCTCTCACTTGCACTGCTGACACATTAAAAGGATGAGTATTAATATACATTTAAGAATAGCCTCCTTATAATCTTTTCATTGTAGAAGAGAGTGTCACTCTTGTATTTCTCTCCAAAGAAATATCTGCTTTTACCATCCCTGAGTCTTTTTGTTTAATACTATCGGTACAGGACTTGCATTCAGAAGCTCAAACAGCACACTGTGTCTGAACCTGGTGCACCTCAGTACTCTGAATGTTTACTGTTCTCCTCAAAAACCTACAGTGAACAGACTTACCAGGAATGCTCATACTATCCAAATCAGAGAAGAAAATACCTTTTACACACCCGCTCTGGTATTTCCCCAGACTATATAACTGATTTGCAAGTTAATATAAGGGAAGGTTGAACTTTTGGAATAGAGAGTGTTAAAAATGGCTTGTATAAACATTCTTGTATCCATCAGTAGGATCCATCAAAATAAAGACAAAAAATTAGATCTGCTGTGATTTCGACTGTAGCCAAAACTTAAACCGTTATGTTGCATCAGTAAAGTTAAACATTAGTTATAGTGTCCTCATGATATTTCAGGGGACTATGGTACTGTAGGATCACTTAGATTATCTCAGTATCTACATCGCATCTCCCCACCATTATCTTTTTTCAAGTTGACAACACAACATTGCTACATGGCAATGTCAAACAGTAGTAAACGACTGGACCACTGGGATCAGGGTACTTTTGATGATAAAATCTCCCTCCCTCTTAGGCCTCTGTCCATCCATCCCATCACTGTATCCCAACCTCCCACAAGCCACTTCTGTCTTATTCACCGTCGCCAGAAGGGCCAGGCCACTGGCTAGACTAAAGCAGACCAGCTTGCATCATCCCATCCTAGAAACAAGCTGTAAACCGACGGATGAAGACGGATTCACATGGGATTGTATTTGTATGTGTATTATGTGTGGCTGTTGGTATCACTCGTGTAATCACTTGCATTAGATGAGAGTGTCTAAAATTGATAGTATTGTAGGTTCCATACATTATCATGGAAAGCATTTGGTAGCGAATAACGTAGTTACAAGCATGGCCGCTGGCGGCAGTGAAATGCGTCTTGCCAGTGGACAGGCGACCTGTGTGCGCGCATCAGTACCAGTCAAACGGTTAAAGTGCATTTCAGAATCTCGTCAGGGGGTGCTGAGGCTATGACAGAGGGGGGGCTGCAGCCCCCCTGCATCCTTGATTCCCGCGGCTGTGGTTATAGGTAGGAGTTTTAAATAGCCCACCTGAAAGAGTGTTGTGAAACGAGGTAATATTACAGGAAATGAACTCATACATCTCTCATACATTTTTAAATATGGAAAAAGTGGGCCCTATGGATAAAAGGCTGAGGAACCTCTTCTCAAGAGGACAACCTTATTGGGTGCACAGCACTCCCTGGAGATTGTAACCTTGCGGGCTCAGACTTTGTCTAATACCTAGAGAATGATTGAAAAAGTTACATTTTCCTGCTGGAGTCGAGAGGGTGTTAGCTATGAGTAATGCATCTGAAAAACTTTATTGATACAGATTGAACCTCCAGACCTAAACCTATTTTTATTTACTTTTTGTCCATTGTGCTTTCTGTTTTTATAGAGACAAGGATCTGGTGCAACGGGTGGGAATAGCAAAACATCTGGAAGACCAGGTAAACATAATATATTTTAAAAGGGGCTCCGAAATGGCACTGCATTGCAGTACATTGTGTCATTGCAACCAGAAGCTATTTCCAAGTTGCAGCATTTTGACAGTACCCAGGGGTATATAGGAAAGGGATGCCTCTTCCCATCATGCTCTTATAACTCTATGTTGCTAGTCAGACATTCTTGTAAAATCTTGGTTATAAGCCATTGGATGTTTGGATAAGATTTAACCGGATAAAATGTTCTATATTGTATATACAGAGGTAGAAAAAAAATCTGGAAACATCACATGGAAAAGAACTGTTACAAGTAACTAAGCTAGAAATGTAGCAGTGTTGCCCTTGTCATTTTTTTAGCCCTATTAGACGGATGCTGAGGGCTGCTTCATTTCATTGAGGAGACAAAATTGTATTGTTTCTTTGTGTTTCCATGTTGCTCTGGGGATATGTATCTTACTGAGGGGATTTTGATGTAGATGTGTCAACATGTTGAGGTTTTAGTAGCTGCATAGGCTACTTTTGTCTAGCAGTGGCGACTTGTACGATACAGTGACGGATATGTGTACCATTACAGCCCTAATTTATATGCATACATTATACATAATTTTACAGTGCCTTGCAAAAGTAGCCTGCTGATATTTATATATTACTATTTGGGCGTTTTTCTTGCTTTAAAAGAGCGTTAGGTCGGATTCCTCCCATGTTGCAGCAGTATACAGTGGTATTTGGACAGTGACATACGTTTTGTTGCCTTGGCTCTGTACTCCAGCAGATTGGAAAACAGTGAATAATAGGTTAAAGTTCGGATTGTCAGTTTGTATTCGAGGGTATTTACATACATAAACTGTGAATCGTGTAGAAATTACAGCCCTTTCAGACATAGTCCCCTCATTTTAAGGGACCAAAAGCAGATTAAAAAATTACCATAATCTTTATGTCATCATTTTTAGTACTTCGATGAATGTCTGAAGTCTGCAAACCGCAGACATCCCCAGACACTGGGTATCCTACCTGGTGATGCTCTGCCAGGCCCAAATTTGCGTGACGTCTGGTGGAACTTTGCATCAAACGTTGCCTTTGTAGCCAATAACAAAAGCAAGCAAGTTTATTTATATAGCACAATTCATACACAGAAGCAATTCAATGTGCTTTACAAAGAAAAGAAAGATATAAAAATGCAATAAAATAGAACAGTCAGATTGTTACAATTCTCTAACCACCCTCCAGGGGGACTCTCCACCCCAGTATCTCAATCCTTGAACTCCAGCGCTAGGATGAACCCGTCAGTGCCTTTGTAAGGTAATCTCTGCATCAATGTCTTACCTGGCTGTCTCTGGGTTGAGCGACAGAAATTAACGGCACAATAGCCTTCCATTTTCTCAATCGCCAAACTTGGACATCAATCTCCTGCTACAGCCCCCCCCCCCCCAGGGCGTTGTGCACAACTTTGTAGTCCCCCTGGATGGCTGCTTGATTTACTTTTCAAAAACATGGACATTTTAGAAGATATTTCTGTTGCAGATTTTTTACAATAAAGGATACGCAGTGAATTTGTTTAAGAAAGCTTGTTTCCCATGCATGGATTGCAGCTCTGGTAAATAATTTAAACAGGGGCTGATTACTGTTTTGTCTAAAATACACTATAGGGGCTTGGAAGTGTTTCCTGACAACTCTAAATTGGTAAAAAAGTAAAAAATAACATTGCTTTCATTGTCATGTCATCAAAATTATTTAGACCTATGGCAATGTTGTCATTAGCTAGCAAAATCAGTCAAATGATTGCTTGTAATGATAATTTTCAACTAGCTCAAATGCGTTGAACACCCAAGCAATCTTGACTAGCGAGCTAACATTATGCTGCATCTTGAATCAATCTGGTGAAATTAAAATAATCACAGGATTTAGCTACAAATGTTTTCCTTCTTTAGAGATGGCATTGTGCTTTCAACCCTTAGTAAGGCACGTTAAACCATACCGTCAGCGCTCATTGCGGATGCGCGGAGTAGTATGTTCAGTGAAAAAAACAACCCTCAAACAATGCAATGTGCAATCCATGAAAAGAGGTGTTAATTAACTGGCTTTCCAACTAGTTATGCTAAAACTCCTGTAAAGACCAACTCTGAAGAAGTCACTAGCTATGATTGCAGATATGTGCTTATATAGTCATCTTTTTTTTACTCTTTTGCAGTCAGTAGGCTAATGTAATTCATTCATAATTTGTCTTGACTTGATCATAGTTAACAACAAAGTACATAGGCTAAACTCAAGGGTTGTAAGTAACCACAGCATTTGCTGTATTTTTGCTACATTACTGGCTCTCTCCCGAAATCAACTTTCAGGTTTCACTGCTTCACAACATTTGTAGTACAAAGCACCAGTTCCTGATAGAGTCTTTACTCCATTTACTCCATTTGGAGCTATACCTCACAGTATTGTTATTCACTAAAATGAAATGATGACTTCACAAAACCAACTTCGAATGGATGGTGCGCTCATATAGCTGTAAGCAATATGAACCTGGAAATTGATCTGAAGCAAAAGGTCAAACCACCATTTAGTGGATCAAGTTCTGATCTCAATCCCATTAAGATTTTGTGTCAAAATTTGAAAATTGCAGTACACATGTGTCATTCAAGCAACCTAAACAACCTGGAGCAAAAATGAAAAAAAGATTACGCCAAAGCCACTCTGACATGTGCAAACAAGATTCTTAAAACCTTAAAGCTGATATTGTTGTGAAAGATGGCACAAATACCAAATTCTAATGTTTGTGGGTGGAATACTTATGCAAGCAACTTGTTTCTTTTTTCTTACTAATATTTTAAAACATAAAACATTGAAATTCAGGAACATTAAGAGAAATGGTCAGGAGTTAGAATGTTTTTGCAAGGCACTGCAAATCTGTATTATAAATTTTCCTACTATTTAATAGCCAAAACACAAAAGGCAAGCAATCAATGAGGCATCAAACCATGATGTATCTTTGTATTTATTGATTCTGTATGGCTCTCACGCTTAAGTGCACCTGGGGTAGCTGGAGAGATGCTGAGGTGGAGGCATGTTCAGTGGCATTTACCTGACCTTCACACACACACACACACACACACACACACACACACACACACACACACACACACACACACACATTAACTTAGGTTTCAAAGGGGAACTCAAAAGTTCTTAAAAGCTAAGTAAATGGGTGTTATTGTGCATAAAAGCAGATTGTACAAAGTAGCCTATCAAGTTTTCCAGAAGATGTCAAGAAAACTTAAGTTTGGCTTAATTATGTACTTCTTTGCCTGTTTTGTATCCAAAAGAAAGTATTAGTATAAAAAGTATTAATTTCTTTATTTATTTAATTGTTTGGGAAAACATTATTTTTACCATCATTGCACGTTGTCCCATAGCATGTGCTTACCCTTACCTTTGTAGATCAGCCTGTGGGTGTCCTAGAGCAAAACAAAACCACCTCCTTGTTCCAGAGACTCTACTGACTATAGAGCATTTTAAATTATTATTAGCTCCAACTGGAGCTAATAATAATTTTTTAAGTAGGCCTAATTTATTTCCAAGTGCGCCTGATGAAGGAAATTTCATGGATCCGTCTATATCTAGGGCTCTGTATTTCCCCATTCGAATGATGTATACCACGCGTTTGTGCAATAAACGGTTCGATATTTACAAACGTCTTAGTAAGGTCTGTCTCGTTAGGGCACCCCACCTCCGCAGAAAGACAGCAAATTAGCATTTTGGTAATGCATTTACAGTAATGGCTTTTTTCGCCTGGTTTGCAAGATTCTGCTGAACACAGTGAAAGAAAAATGGTGCGGCTAGCACAAACATAACGGAATCAGGCTGAACATAATGACTTGACCAAATTAAGTCACGCGCGAGTGATGACACAGTCATAGGGATTAACCTAATCCTAATGCCTAATCGTACTCATAACTGTAATGCCTAACCCTAATTCTAAGCCTACCGCCAGTTGTAACTTTTGCCCTAATTATGGGGAAATTTAGAAAATGTGTTTCTAAATTTAGTTTAGAAACACATTTACACACACCCACAGACATGGAAATCACAATTTTAACACATACAAAAACAAAGGTAAGCACTGCATTTCATTTATAGAAGTGAGAGATGCCCCTCGTGGTTCTCTTTTATCAGGCTGTCTTTTCCTTAGGGACAGGTTACAAAAGGTGATTAAACTGATGATGTCTTAAAAACGTGCACCATCATCAACATTAAAGGGTTAATTCACCCAAAACCACACATTCCTATTATTTACATTGTCAAATACCTGTGATATGTCGTGATATTTTATCATATTTATGATAAGTTAACAAACTTCATGAGAAATGTGATGTTGAAATCTATCAAGACTCAAGTCAACTACAAAACCCAAATGCCAAATTATCTCTGGTGGGCAGGCTGAATGGCCAGGTTAGTGTATATCTCCGTGGCCAGGTAGTGAGAAACCAGAAAAGGAACCAGGCAAGCCTAGTTCACCTTGCCCGCAATTAAATATTATGAACATAGTTGCCCTCCCTGGATTTGAATCCCGGTCTCCCACATAAGAGCTTCTGTCTTTAATCACTACGCCACAGAGCTATACTTCTACCAAGAGTTGGTATAGCATGTCAACAGTAGATCATTTTGTCACGCATTAACATCATGCCAAGTTTGAATATTTCGCTAGACACCATTAACTGATTAACGTTTCTTATTAAGTTTACCTCCACCACAAATAGCATCTATGAACTGTATTATAATAGTCATAAGAATTGAGCAATTGCTAGCGAGACTGAAGAGGAACTTTACACTGCCAAAGCTATTTCATTTCATGGCACAACAACGCTCGTTTTTCTTTCATTTGTGAATGACATTGATACAATAACTTGACTTTTTCGTCAAGTGAAAAGATGAGAGAATCGTGGAAACCCCTACTCTTTTACTGCCCAAGGGGTTGTGATGTAGCCTATATTAACCTAAAAAGCATGCACAGATGCATACTTCAAGAAAGGGATGAACATTATGGCCTGCATTGGATTCAAACCAGGGTCACCCACATGAGAGGCTATGCCTTTAACCACTACACCATGGAACTGCACACTTACCAAGTGTCGGTATAGCGTCTGGACAATAGATAATTTGGTCACAAATTAACATCATGCAAAGTTTGAATATTTCGCTAGACACCATTAAGCATTGTGTTAAACTGACTAATGTTTCTTATTAAGTTTACCCCCACCAGAAATAGCATCTATGAACTGTATGGCTTTTACCACTAGCCATTTTAACAGCTCATTAGCCATTCGTGAATGACATTGATACAATAACTATCAATATAGGTGACGATAACTGACTTTTTCGTCAAGTGAAAAGACAAGAGAATCGTGTAGCCAGCGATGTTTTTGTCTATCCTGAACAAATCCTAATGCAAAATTCGAAAATCCACCAGAAATAGTCGCAATATAACAGTAAACAGTTTTTTTTAGCCTTCCTATAACATAGCTGCTTGAGGTTGTAACCAGCATAGTTTTTGTCTATCCAGAACAAATTTGGACTGTAACGGGAGTCGTATGCAGGCCCTGTTGTTCGGTAGTCTGCGTTTCTAACCACTACGCGATTTAACAAGGGGCAGTCATTCAGTCAGTCACTCACTCACTCGCTAGCTCTTCTAGACTGGCTCCGCTTACGCGGTCCGGCAAAAAATATATCTACACACAGTACAACCAAAGGAAATTTCAGCTTGTGAATTTAAGAAGTTATGTGAGAAAGAAACTATCAATATAGGACCGTTAAAACAGTAAAAACATTTCTACTTTGTTAGAGAGTCTGATGAGCAAGCTACAAAGCTTTGCTCATCAAGTTACTGTGGTAACGTGCAATGTGCAACGTGAGTCTGCAAACATACAGTGAGGAAGATGCAGTGTTGGACTACCGCTTTACCTTTATTTTTACTCTCCCAATTCACTTATATCATCAACTCATAAATAATGATTACGATTGCAAATAACAAAAAATGTGTTTTTAAACATGTGTATTGACCACCTTATCATGGTGTTATGCACGGTCGATGCCACAGGACTAATGGCCAGAATGTTGAAGATTTGCTGATCACCGTGGATGAGCTCACTTTCCTGTCTGTGCTATTTCTTTATGATCTGAGCGGAGTGCGAAGTGTAATCAGCTAGGAAACATTGAAACTTTTTTTTCACACCCCGTAAGGCCAATTTCAACCACCCAGAATGGGAGATGAGCCTTCCCTTATATACAACACTTTGTATATAATAAGATATGATACACTTTGTATATGAAAATAAGATAATGAACATTAACGTCTAATGGCTTGTTGCTGTAAATATACTCTGCTCAATTCATTCAAATATATCAAATATTCAAAGAGAAGTCCCCTTATTAATGAACCATCTTACAGCAGTCATCATTTTGAAACAATTTAACCTTAAAAGTAATTGTTTAAAACCTGTTCATTTTGTTACACTTCATTTATATCAACCTTGTTTTAAAGTAGCCTGCCCATAGAACTATTAACTATTTGCTATTAACCTGCATTATCCTCTTTCATATTCTGTTGATTTTAACTCACTTCAACAGCAAAAAATATCTGCATAGGCATACAGAGACCCATTATCAGCAACCATCATTCCTTTGTTCCAATGGCACGTTGTGTTTGCTAATCCAAGCTTATCATTTTAAAAGGCAAATTGATTATTAGAAAACCCTTTTGCAATTATGTTAGCACCGCTGAAAACTGTTCTGGTGATTAAAGAAGCTATTAAACTGGCCTTCTTTATGTCTTTAAACTAGTTGAGTATCTGGAGCATCAGCAACTGTGGGTTCGATTGCAGGCTCAAAATGGCCAGAAACTTGTCAGTCTATTCTTGTTCTGAGAAATGAAGGCTATTTCGTACAAGAAATTGCCAAGAAACTGAAGATCTCATACAACACTGTGTACTACTTCACAGAACAGCACAAACTGTCTCTAACCAGAATAAAAAGACGTGGGAGGCCCCGCTGCACAGCTGAGCAAGATGACAAATACATTGGAGTGTTACGTTTGAGAAACAGATGCCTCACAGGCCCTCAACTGACAGCGTCATTAAATAGTACCAGCGGTCTCAACATCAACATCAGTCTCAACATCAACAGAAAAAGACATATCTCAGACTGGCCAATACAAAGAAAGGTTTAAGCTGGGCAAAAGAACACAGACCCTAGACAGAGGAAGATTGGAAAAAGTGTTATGGACAGACGAATCTAAGTTGAAGGTGTTCGGATCACAAGAACATTAGTGAGACGCAGACTAAATAAAAAGATGCTGGAGGAGTGCTTAAGGCCATCTGTCAAGCATGGTGGAGGCAATATAATAGTCTGGGGGTGCTTTGGTGGTGGTAAAATAGGAGATTTGTACAGTGTACAAAGGATCTTGAAGGAAGGCTATCACTCATTTTTACATTTTGCAATGCCATGCCATATCCTGTGGATGGCGCTTGAATGGAACCAGTTTCGTCCAACAACAGGACAATGACCCAAAGCACAGCTCCAAGCTATGCAAGATCTATTTAGGGAAGAAGCAGTGGGCTGGTATTCTGTTTATAATGGAGTGGCCAGCACAGTCACCGGATCTCAACCCTATTGAGCTGTTGTGGGAGCAGCTTGACCATATGGTATGTAAAAAGTACCCATCAAGCCAGGCTGTAGTTGCAAGGCTGTAGTTGCTGCAGATGGAGGATTCTTGATGAAAGCAAGGTTTGAAGGACGCAGTAATTATTTAAATTAAAAATCATTATTTCTAACCTTGTCTTGCTCTAATCGTTTTGCTATATTTCCAATTCAAACTCATTTCATGTATGTTTTCATGGAAAACAAGAACAGTTCTTAGTGACCCCAAACTTTTGAACAGTAGTGTATGTAAGAAATATGCATTCTATTGCCTTTATATTCAGCAGATTTCTATTTCACGAAGGACAACTTTGATTTCTTGACTTCGGAAAATAATGTCTTATATAGCAAAAATCAATCCAGTTCAATGTTGGCAAAGTACAGCATCTTCAAGCCGGCCAAGAAAGCCATGCCTGAGGTAGGGTGAATCAATTGACTGCAGCAGGATGTCATATTCTCTGATCGCAGTTTTCATCGGCCACTGCCAAAAACATACATTTATTTCTCCTGAAGCAAGAGTATTCTAAAGAGTCAAGACTACTCAGAGTGGCACCCTGACTCTAGGCATTACAGTCGTCTAAGAACAAGAACATGGCTGTTGAAAGCGCTGACAAGAGTAACAACTTAGAGGATCTGTCTTGTATAAAAAAGGATTATGCCTTAAGCCACCCATGGATCATGATCCATCTTTATCCTTTGGGCCGCAAATATTTTTTTATTCATCTGGATGAACAACCACCCCAAAAACACTATGCAACAACCTCAACTCTTTATTAAAGGATTTATAATGTAAACGTTCTCTAGTTTAAATAATAATGTTATCCTTCGTAGCACAAAGATTATGAACACATCAATACTGGGGAGGCCACAGTTCAATAGCAAATGCTGGGGGATGAAAATAGTACACATTAGAGCATAAGAAAATTCAATACCAATTAATGCAGGAGTTGAAATTTGCCTTGACATAGCAGTTAACGTTTTCATCTTGATGAGAAAGAGAGAGAAAGACACACACAGGCACTGTAACTCAACCCCAGTCTGTATTGAGTTTCCTCTTTCCTTTATTTTGCTTTCTCTTCATGTGGATCAAATTGAAGCATTCATTGGTAGCTAGAATTTTCCATGCAATAATACAAAAGTTAAATATCCCTACTACAGCTCTACTTTGTAAAGACATTTTATGCAAAATAGTTTAAAGTGGATATTAATCATTGTGGTCTTCCAGTTCCATTAGAATTGTGTTTTATCAGCACCAGATCCTGGTTAAAGTAACTTATATTTAACTCCCGTCTGTATCTAGGAAACTTTATCCTATGGTATTGCAAAACGATAGCAACAAAACTCTTGATTTCTTACATATTCTTATTGTTAGGGATCCAAGTCCTTGTAATTATGTAAGCATGGATGTGTCTTAGGACAGCAGGTGCACGAGGGAGCAACATTGACATTCACACATGCACATACCCCTCCAACATTACCCCTCCCTCCCTCCCTCCCTTCCCAGCAATCACTCACCTGCAGCCTGCATCGCTGCCTGATAGCACAGGTCACAGTGGCCATAATGCATGTGTTAATGCCACACAAAAAAAATTAACAGACAAAAGTGAACAGACTCATTCCTTTAACCACCCCTCTGACATATTATCAAAACATAATGCCCAATTTAGCAGAAATCACAGTTTTTTTCACTAATCACAGTATTAATTTTACATGTAACATCTTCTGTTGTGTTCTATAAAATAAAATGGTGGTGCCATCAGTGTTATGCCTTGTTGTGCTTTAGATCTCCAGTTGAAATGGGTATATTAAAATACAAACATTTTTAGAATTAAAATGTTAATATTCAGTTAGACATTTCACTCCACTGTGTGGGTATCAGAATGTACAATGTATTGTGATGTATATTCAGAAAGCAGTCTGATATTAGTGGAGCATACTGTGAAGCTTAATGAGTCACAAGCCTCATCTCCTCCTTCTCCAGATGCTTCCAAGAAGTCTCAGGAAGTCCCAGCAGAGGACTTTGACATCGACATGGATGCCCCAGAGACTGAGAAGGCGGCCGTTGCCATCCAGTCCCAGTTCCGGAAGTTCCAGACTAAGAAGAAGACTGACAGCAAGTCCTAGTGGCTACTGGGTGTCCATGTAGCTGTGAAGACCTGGCAGGCTTGCCGTGTGGGCGTTTGCATGTATTCAATTCATATCATATGAACTCAAGGGGTGGGGTGTGGGAAAGAGCAAGGCAGAAAGAAGCGTGTCAATCAGTAAAGTGTCTGTGAAACGATATACATAACTTATTATTTAATTGGGCTTCATTCATTTTCTTAGGTGGCAGATAACCTTGCAGTTGGGGTGAGGGTGGGGGGGGGGTTACTAACAGTAATATCTGATCCTTGGCTGTGATTCCACTCTCCAGAGGTATCTTATGAGAGTTGGGATATGCAAAAAAATAACATTTACATTTGACAAGTGCAAATAAAGGCACCCATTACTTTAACGTTGATTGCTGTAACAATAAATGGCAAAGTTGTGAAGATTAGTTTTCTGTCCTGCCATTTTGTCTATCCATAACGTGTATCCTGTATAATGTGTTAGTCAATGTATTATCTATTCAATCTTTTCTCCTCTTCCATCCCCTCTGAATTTATCAGCACTCACCATAGACAGTATAATTTTTGTTAAAGATTAGAACTACTCGAATACATACAAACCATAGACCACACCCACGTGAATGTTTAGTGGCCATGCTTTTTGATATAATGGCTTGGAATGTTTGTTGGTCAAATAACTTGGTCCATACAGTAGTTGCCAAAAGTGTATTTTGGTGAAGAATCGTAATTTGGTACTATAGGTGCCTTTAAGGCTATTTTTGACTTATTCAAAATTGCTGAAAATCTGTCATGGCTATTCACTAACCGTTCTTAAGAAGAAATTCCTTCTTAAATCCTGCTTTCGCAGTTTCTATGAAGATTCTGAAATTCACTAATGTTTTATTTTTTGTTCTTAGGTAAGAACAGAATCTACGCAAACTCAAGAGCACACTTGCGCACATTTGAGTGCTGACATGTTTGTGCCAAATAATTAGTCATTGTGTTTTCTTCAAATCACATTTTTATAATATATAGGACTGAAATTACAATAATATTTCATCATTTGTAATATTTTTTAATACAACCCTGTTTCCAAAAGGTTGGAACGCTGTGTAAAATGCTAATAAAAACAGAATGCAATGATGTGCATATAATTTATTCCTAAGTTTAATTCAAAGTAGGACAAAGACAACATATCAAATGTTGAAACTGAGAAATGTTATTGTTTTTGGAAAAATACATGCCCATTTTGAATCTGATGCCAGCAACATGTTTCAAAGAATTTGCGACAGGGGCATGTTAACCACTGTGTTGTATTGCCTCTTCTTTTAAAACACTTTCAAAACTACAGCGTTTGGTTAAAACACTCACAGTGTTTTAACCAAATTGCGTTTTAAACAATTGCTGTAGTTTTGAGAATTAAATGTTTTCCAATTCTTGCTTGATACAGGATTTCAGCTGCTCAACAGTTTGGGGTCTTCTTTTTTGTATTTCTTCTTTCATGCGCCAAATGTCTTCAATGGCAAACAGGTGGTTTGGCATTGTCTTGCTGAAATAAGCAAGGTCTTCCCTGAAAAAGATGTTGTCTGGATGGCATGTGCACAAATGTGCCCCCATACCATCACTGATGCAGGCTTTTGAACTGTGCACAGATAACCAGCCGGATGTTCCCTCTCCTTTTTAGCCCAAGATTCTGAAATAGAATTTGAGATTTTGATTCGTCAGACCACAGGACAGTTTTCTACCTCGCCTCAGTCCATCTTTAATGAACTTGGGCCCAGAGAAGGCAGCGGCGTTTCTGGATGTTGTATTTATCTGCTTTCTTCTTTGAATTAGAGTTTTAACTTGCATTTGTGGATGCAGCGACATACTGTGTTCACAAACAGTGGTTTTCGGAAGTGTTCCTGAGCCAATGCAGTGATTTTCACTACAGAATGTCTGTAGTGCCGCCTGAGGGCCCGAAGATCAAAACCATTCAATATTGATTTTCAGCCTTGTCCCTTGCATACAGAGATTTTGCTGGATTCTCTGAATCTTTGAATGATATAATGTACCGTAGATGATGAGATCCTCAAAATCTTAGCAATTTTATGTTGAGAAACGTTCTTAAATTGTTGCACTATTTGCCTGATGATGGGGTAATTATGGTGTAATTGTTGCACTATTACCCCATCATTACTTCTGAAAGACTAATCTTCTCTGGGATCCTCTTTTTATACCCAATCATGTTACTGACCTGTTGCCAATTGACCTAATTAGTTGTGAGATGTTCCAACAGTTTTTTTTGCATTACAACATTTCCAGTCTTTTGTTGCCCCTGTCCCAGATTTCTTTGAAACGTGTTGCTGGCATCAAATTCAAAGTGGGCATATATTTTTCAATAAACAATAACATTTCTCAGTTTCAACATTTGATATGTTGTCTTTGTACTATTTTCTATTGAATGTAGTGTTTAAATGCTTTGCACATCATTGCATTCTGTTTTTCTTTACATTTTACAGGGCATCCCAACATTTTTGGAAACAGGGTTGGAATATGAATAAATGTACTCTCATTAAAAAGAATAGAGCCGACATATTAAATTTTTCTTCTGTGTTTGGCAATATTTCCTTTAGCCTCAGATTTGAGATTGAACCAAATTCACAGTGCATGTCAGAGCAAAAACCAACTTGTGAAGTCCAAGGAACTCTCCGTAGACCTTAGAGAATAAAATGGTGTCAAAGCATAGATCTTGGGAACATCATAAAAATATTGCTTAAACATTTAAAGTTATCAGGAGCACAGTGGGCTCCATCCTTGTGAAATGGATGAAGTGTGGAACCAGTGAGAAAGGGCCTTGGTCATACTGTAGATGTGACCAAGAACCCAATGGCCACTTTGCAGAGCTTCATATTTTCTCTGCAGAGATGGGGGAACCTGCCATCCCTGCATCGCTCCATCCACGGTGAGTAAAGCATATGACTTAAAGGACTCTGATAGCATGAGGAGAAAGATTCTCTGTTCTGATTTGACTAATATCGCACTATTAGGCCTGAAATCCAAGTGATATGTCTGGCAAACACAAGGTACCGCTTATCACCTGCTTAATATCATATACTGTGAAGCATGGTGGTGGTTATAGCATGCATTGGAGATGCTACTCAGTTGCCGTGACTGGCAGACTGGTCAGGCTTGACGGAAGGATGAATAGAGAAAAAAAGCACGCACTGATGATCCCCATCCAGTTGGACAGAGCTTGAGAGGATCTACAAGGAGAATGAGAGAAACTGCACAAATCCAAGTTTGCAAAGCTGGTAGCGCCATACCCAAGAAGAATCAAACCTGTGATCACTGCCAAAGGTGCTTCTACAGAAACTACTGAAAGGGTTTGAAAACTTACCTACTGGAGACAGAAAGTTTTTCAATAAATTGGCACAAATTTCTGAAAACTTGCTTTCGGTTTGTCATTATGGGGTACTGTGTGTAGATTGATGGCAAAACATTGTTTGAGTCAGTTATAAATGTAGTCTATAAGTCACATAGGATGAGGGACATTTTAATTTCATTTATTTCAGTTGCTTTTTATTGGGTCACCATGTGGCTAATTGGTATGATGTGAGATATTGTGACCTAAGCCATCAGTTGCACTTTCCCTGTCCTTGTCTCACAGGATTTTTCCCCTCAAAATCACTAGAAGAAGTAGATTAATAAATGTATCTACAATTAACCATTTCCTGTGGTCCAAAGGATTTCACCCATTTTGCCATATCACTCTTGCTGCCCTTTTTGTATCTGACTCCCTTTTGCATCTTCACCCTTTTTGCTAATTTTTGACTGCCTCCCTGGCTGTGGATAAAACTCAGGTCATCCATAAATTCCTATGTTTATGATATAAAATGTCTGTGTCCGTTTCAGTTTTGTGAATCCTGCAGTTGAAAACAAACTGTTTCAGTTGTTGACAAATTATTTTTAAAAAAGCTCTTGTCATCAAAAACGTCCTAGAAACATCCTAAAAGAGTTGGAGCGACACTCTCATTTATGTATTCTTTAGACTGAGTAGCTATAAGACGCCCAAAGGCCTATCTTGATATAAAAATAAGCAGTGTTAAAAAATGGATAGGGAAGCCCATAAAAATACTTTGTTTATATTAAAGACAAGCACTGAAAAAAATAGTTTGTGTTGGACAATTTATTTTTATGCACATCTGCAATAAAGGTAAATAACACTGTAATATCCAATATTTTTGTGTACAATATTATAATCATTCCATACAAACTAGAGTAAACTTCAATATAATATTTTGATTTTCTGGCCAGGGAGAATACAAAAACCAGACCTCTTGAAGTGTGAAATAGAGTAACTTTTGCAATAAAAATCCTTGTATAAAATCAAACGATGCATCTGGGCCTTGTGATTTGAATGGTGTGTGGTTTGTCCATGTCTGAACAAAGGGGCCACTGCTACTGTATACTGTATTGCAATTAATGGCGCTAACTCCTTCAGATATGAAAATGAAAGATTTTTTGTAACAATTACTCATGATGTCAGGTCATAAAACCTTTGTTTTTTAAGAATATTTGTAAAGGATTCAAAGAAACAAATCACGTTAATAATAATAATGATTTGGATATTTTGTTTATGTGATAGACAAAGTAAAAACTGATAATTAGTTAATAATATTTATTGTACTGCGCATATTCAGTATCACACAAGACATGACCAGTCCACTCTATTCTACAGCGTGTAAGGTTTAGTTGGATGTACGCATTTACTAATCAATTAGGTTTCACTGGTCTATAACTGATGGCAGTGGCGTTGTTAGGCCTGGGGATCCGGGGCTATAGCACCGGATTTTTTATGAATAGCCCCGGATCTCAAATTGACCTGAAAAAATTGCTCCTGATCTATTCATCTATAATTCAGATCGTGCATTATGACAATGTACATGTGTAGGCCGCTTGCATGTACATCGAAATTTTCCTCATCTACATTCAACACCCTGTACTTTCTGTCCCGGAGGCGTTGGGGGGGGGGGGCTAAGCCCCGAATGTATTGTGGTACTAGCAACGCCTCTGATTGATGGCTCTCTATACTTATTTTTATTCAGGCATAGTAAATATAGATGAAAATTGCTCTTAAAGGCTGTCAGCTTCATTCAGTGCATTAAGAGAAACAGTGCATTAAAATTTTTTTAAAATAATCTAACACTCAAAAGAGAAAAGCACTAAACAGTTTTGGAATTATCACATTTGGTCTCCATCAATTATTACTTTGTACTTTCTTGTCTCCTTTACGAAGCTTTATATTTTTGTTTTAATTTACACATTGGAAGCATTTGATGCACCACATTACCCAGTTAATTAGGATCACATTTTGTTCTATTTTCAAATGTTTTAATAATACTTTGATTTTCTCTGCCCTTATTGTTTACACATAGAAAAAAGTTAATGTATGGCATATCTCATTTTACTAGCTTTTGTGGAGAAGTTTCTCTTTTTCATTAGAAGAAAATGTCATCCTATCAAAATTCATAACCTTTTACAAAAAATAACTCACAAGAGCAAATTCAAGTGATTAAAGCTGTCAAAACAAACCTCTTATAAACTTCTAATAAGGTATTTCCTGTAATAGTGATCTCTTTTGCGGTGGCAGTTGTGGAGAAAAGGAATTGACTGTCGTTATCTAACTCATCTAATTCATCCCTATGTGTAACATGTGTATAACATGTCTGCAGGGAAAGTGCAGATGCGCAGGCAGATAACCCCTGTAATTTAACTTGTATTTTGAGTGATACTGATTGAAAAATTACAGGAAAGGGACTGCAGAAAAACTACAGAATGTTGAATCAAAGCTCATTTTGGCAATATTATTTTTTTCTAATAGGTATTTAGAATTGAAAGGCAAATTCCACGTTGTTTAACTGTCTGGATTAGAACCGTCAGCCACCATCTGAATAGATTTGATCATGGTCTGGTCATGGTACACTGTTCATACCCTTGTCAATGATCTGGTTCTCAGAAGGTGTTGTTTTGGGAATGAATCGCAAGTATAATGCTTTGGAAAATCCATGGTAGAAAATGAACTAAATGGGGTTTGGAATCCACTCCTAATCAGCAATGTCTTGCAACATATCAAAGCAGAAAAATATTTTCTTGGGTGGAGCTGATCACAATAAGATCACAATGTGTCTCTGAATCATACACAATCCCAAAACTGTGGGTTCAATCAGAATGCGTGCAAGATCAGACAAAAGACATGTTAGCACCAGGTGTAAACAGTGCTTATTCTGGCACAGCAATTCCCTACTCCCAGGTGGAATGATGTCTGGGATAGGAATTGAGTTGGTGGGGACCTGGGGATATTGGGATCCCGACACTACCCTGGAGAGACCCAACCTGGCACTCTCCTCTCACCTAGAAATTGGTGATAAATTCAATCATCATGAGGTCTGCCAACACAAGCTTCACAGTACAGACATTATAGGTGGACACAGGCCCTAAAATTAACAGTATCTCATAAAAAAGGAGACAGATTTTGATAAACGTTCACCATGTGGGAGTTTGGTTTTACACGCAGTATAAAGTGTTATGCCTTCACAATAGCCACGGGAAGTAGGGGTGCTGAGGCTGCTACATCCCTCTCTGATGCAGCAAGACACGAGTCATTTCGGACGACAGGCGTGCAAAGTACATCCGTGCTCGAGGTTGACATGGCTCATTATGACCGATGGCCACGGGTCAACAGTGAGCTAGATTACTGTTCAGCACTCGATCAACCATTATCATCACCCCCTACTCAAAACATCTTCCTGCGGCCATGACCTTCAGAGCTCGGGTAGGTATTTACTGTAGGGTATGACGACAACGTCAAGGTACAGTAGGGAGGATCAGTTCTCCGTGCTACCCTGCAAGCACTTGAAATGGATGCAAGCATCAACAGGAACACAGAGTGTGTGGAAGAATGCATGGGGGAACTTGAAATGGTTGAAAACCTTTTGATCCTTAAGTACTTTAATCCTTTAGTCTGTATATTGTAAGAACTTAATATGGTGACTGAGTTTAATGAATCATCAGTTTTGGGAACTGACAGTTGTGCCTTGAATCCATGGACCCACCCGGTCCTGCATTTACATGAAAATAAAATATCTAATCATGTGCAGATCACTTCCTGAGTTTCTGTAAATCATTTTTTTGGTTACCATCGCTAGACATCTGTGATGTAATTGCTTTCCCTATCTTTAGATTTTTTGGTGAGTGCTTCAGCATTTCTTTAGACACTGTGCAGCATTAGACACCACATTAGACACACACCATTATTTTTATTTTAGGATATCATGATACAGTAATAATAGTTGCATTTACATTAACACAAAAGAATACTGGTGTGTTGCTTAAAATATAGCTCCATGTTGTGCTGTATAATAACTGAAAATACCCCCGGGATTATGTTTGCAATTCCTCACAACATTAAGAGCTTACATAAAACCAAATTACATTTTCCTTCACTGATCCTCAACTTTTTATTTATTTTTGCTGTACTCAAAACACTATTGATTGATCCAAGAGCTGAGAACTTTCAATCTGCACAGTTTCAAACTTATCCTTGGGGACAGTTTAGAATGAGTGATGATAGTTTCAACAAAAACCCTTCTGCTGAATGCATTTTTTCCATGTTTTCTGAAAGCTGTAGCTGTCTGTAACTCTGAAAACATGAGTAAAATATTCTGATTGAATGACAATGCCAGAGTCGCACTGGGCCTGTGCCCGTAACCCAGCAGGATGGGCTACCGGGTGAGGTCAGGGTTGAAGCTGAGGTAGGGTTAGGGATGAATTGGGATGTGGAACGTATGTTAGAGTAATGGGCTATAATGGTATCTGACTGGATTATCATAGAGATATAATCAAGGGGAACGAATTGTGGTGGACTGAAGGAATGTAAATGCTCCCCTTGCTTTTCCCAAAATCCAAAATATTTTTTATACCATACCATATAAACTGACCCGGATCTCTTTTGAGCCTTATATCCAGAAACACTGAGCCTTTTGTCCAGAAACTCTGAGTCTTATGTCCAGAAACTCTGAGCCTTATTGGCTAAAACTGATTGGGGTGATGTAGGCCATTGCAAGTCTGTGCATGAATGCTTGCCAATGGTCGTCCTTTTAGTTACTTGGCGTGCAACCAATGGAACAGGTGTCAAGGGAGTTCCTCTGTGATAAAGTTACGGGGTAGCACTTAACAAACAGGGCTTTTTTCCCAAACCTGGTATGAAGTACAAACAGACTGTATTACCTGCAGATAAACCCTCACACGCAGGCATTGCACTGTAATATTATACATGATTCACTTTGAATTTAGAGCAGGGTAAAAGTTTTTAGAACAAGTTATAGAAAAAGCTAGTGTATACTATTATGGAATTCTATTGGACTAATATATCTCTGTTGGCTAATGAAGTGGTCACTTAAATTAAATAGACTAAACCTCATGAAATTTGACCTATTCATTCTAAAAGGCAATGAATTAATGTCGGGGTCAATTATTCAAAAACTATGCCACAGTGCTTCTGAAAGGGCAGTTGGCCATTGTAATACAACCTCAACCTTCTGTATTTGAATGTCATTGAGAACGCTGTCTTTCACCACCTAGAATAATGGTCTAGAAATGATTAGAGCAGCCAGCAGCCGGGTTGCTCTATTAGTCTCACTTACATTGGGCCATCCTATGAACCACTGTGTCTTTATAACTGCAATGGACACAACTGTCCACAGATGTCAATACATAGAAATAGTTTTTTCGTTGTACAATTTTACATCAAATGAAGGTTTGATTTCTATCATTTTTGTAATTTAAGACCAAGCTGAATAATAATAACAAAAATACCTCAATTTTGGTATAAAGGGTCGTAATGGCATTCCTTTACACCACATCTTGGCTGCATGTTTCTTCTGCAGACTCATGCATAACCTCCATGCTGTATTGATAGTAATTAAAAAGAAAAGTCACCTGTCAGTCAGGACCTGTCTGTCCTAGACTAACCAATATCTCACAATCTAGGAGCTGTATATTGATGCAGTCGATCAGAGGGGAGATTGTTCGGCCTGGGCTGATTCATGGGAGCAATAAATTACCTTGCAGCAGGAGACTGCGTGTATAAATCTCAGACCCCCGCGTTTGGTTTTAAGCTTACTATAGAGGAAGTTGCAAATGGGATGGAGGGAGGAGGGAATGAATACAGTCGTGAAACAGAAGGTAATAAATCCAAACCCTTGCAAGCAAAACACCAACACAACATAACCACATTCTCCAACCATTTCAGTTTGATGGCAGAGGAAGCTCATGGTAGAATATTTGTTGTGAGAAGCATCCACCGGGCCTGCTCAGTCCCTTCATTTAGTGCAAGGACAAGAAAGCCTCAGGATCAATAGAACAATTTGAGAAAAGAGAGAGTCCCAGTAGGAAAACAGAGTGTTCTCAAGAGGTCAGGTGGACAAGAGCTGATAAAGTAGCAGGGTTAGGCCAGGCACTAGATGAGCTCTGAATGGTCCCCCTGTCTGAGGCCTGTTCCTCTGGCACTTCTTCACGAGGTGGTCTATGGTGGTCTATTACAAACCGGCTCAACCTGACACAGCAGCACCATACCCACCGAATCACCTTGACACAGGGCAGGTATTGCAGACACAGATTAAGCCAAGTCTAGGATAACAAGTGGATGTCAGTTGATTTTATTAAGCTTCAGCATTTCAGCCTGTATTAAATGCTGCAGACAATGTCATGAAACCCCTACGTTTGTTTGTTGTACACCGTGCTTCTTCTCATTTTAGAAGACAATCAACTGATTAATACTTGAGCTAATTAGTAAGCTCAATACCTTTTAGAAGCAATTTCTTTACATTTGGACGCAGGTGATCTGATGAAAAGGTGTGAATCTCTCCCAGTTTTTTCCCATGAGGAATGTTGTCGTGTACATCTCAAATCTGATTTAATCTGAATCTTCTACTCCTCATTCCATAGCCTATGAGAGTGACCATGTAAAGAGAGTATAACCTTCTCCCCAGGTACATGTGATAGCAGTAGGAATATGCAATTTACTGTTTAAAGCTGCATGTTTGGGGCACATTAGAAAAGGGATTTCCCACTCTATCTGCCTGACTCAACTACAGTGGTACATACAGTGTGGTTGAGTATACAGAATGCCCCCCTCTGTTACACTACTCTGTGTGTATGTGTGCGTACAGTCCTCCACACTCTGGCGAGGGGGATCAGTGTTACAACATTAACCTGATCCGGGACCCTGTGTTGAAGTGCGCTGAATAATTAATATGGTTCTGAGTCTAGTGACGCTGCAAACAGCAGAATAAACTAGAGCACGTTCCTGTCCTGCCCTTGAAGTTTCTCTGAATTATTTTCAAAATGTGCCTGCTGTACAGCCCTGCATACAGCACAACCAACAGCCCATTTGTCTGTGATGCTGCGTTGAATGATTACACAACGCCATCTGTTGGACAGTGAAAATTCCAAGCCAGTGAAATCCATGTAGCCATTAGCTCAAATGAGCCCTTTGCAACACAAAAAGTACTTTGATGAGCCAGAATTATGGAATAAGACAAAACGAGTCATATGTTTGTTTAGACCCCCCCCCTCATTAATTTCCCATCAGTTAATTTTCTCTCTCTCTGTGAATTAAGGGTTACAACGTCCCCACGATGACAGCTAGGACAACAAGTCAATCAATATCCTTAACATTGTTAAAATTAGATATGGGTTTTCAGGTGACGAATCACTACTATCGCTACTGTAGATAAATCATACCTATTTAACATGTGAGCCCTCTGCAGTAAAAGGGTGAAGGGTTCACTAGAATCAGATACTCCTGAGGTTTGAGAGGGGGAAGTGATGCCTATAACCTGTCAGCCTTCTACTTGCTAATACGCTATGAGGAACCCAATCCAGGTGACCTGCTCAGTCATTTATCATGTATACCTCAGATCAATTATTGCACGTATCTCCATAGTGAAGGGCTCTTGTGTTACATAACACACAAGTGGTGGGTGAAAGGGAAGAAAGAGAGGAAGCAGATGTGTCCACATCTTAAATCAAACCCAGATGTGTGCAAACATGACTAAGGACTTTATTAACCAAATCATTTCCCCTGTAATATCCACAAATAAAAGTGATCTCTTTATATATATTCACATTGTATAATTGTCATAGTGTGACAAAATTCTCTTTTGAATTTTCCAGTACTTCCTATAATTGTCATAGATCAGTCCCCATGCAGTCACTGGAAAGGTTGAAAAACGTAGTAACAATCTGAGTAGATTGTGTAGATGGCATGGAAAGCCAGGTTCAGCTCCATTCATGTCCTTGGCTGCTCTTGTTGTTAGTAAACTGTTGGCTACCCAATCATTGATTTGATCACACTGCGACATAAAAAAAAATCAGAAATGAAGAAAGCTATTTCCTCCTGTAGAGTGCTCCTCCTCTTCTTGTTTTTCAACATTTTCCAATTTTTATATATAATAATAATGACTATAATTATCCTTGATATAAATTCAATAGTATTTTTCTCTGTCAAATTTAAATAAAGTATTTTGGCAATCTTCATATGGTGTAATTTAGAATAAAAGAATACTCAAGTAGAAAATAAAACTCAGAGCCAGAAGAGGAAAAGGAGAAAGAACAAAAGAAAGCAATAGGAAAAGAGAGACAAAAGAGAGGAAAGAAAGAAAGAAAGAAAGAAGAAAAGAAAGAAAGAAAGAAGAAAGGGAAGAAAGAATTAAAGTAACGCATCCACTTGGAGTCAGAAATATATATACACAACTTAAGTGGTCGTTGAAGTGTCCGTCATCATCATCGCCCTGTGAAATCTCTCTCTCTGCAGTGCTGTAGTACAGTATACAGTCTCAGTACTGGAGTGTTTAACGGCACTCCTTTTGTTATACCAGTGTGTAGGACTTTGCGTAGGGGTTGTTGCTCTGTTTTAGGTGTCCTCTGGAGTCTAGCAGGGATTCCTGTGAGCTGCTGAGCTTGGCGGCCTGCGCCTGGGCAAGATCTGTGGGGTCACGGCCGGTGGGGTCACGGCCGGCGGTGTCACGGCCAGCAGGGTCACGGCCGGCGGGGTCACGGCCAGTGGGGTCACGCTGAGGCAATGTGGAGGCAGTCCCTGGCTGCCACTGCTGCACCTCAACAGACGTGGGCACCTCCATGGGTGTGGGCTCCAGGAGCGGGGGCCGTTTCAGGGTGCGGCTCTTCTGGGGCTCCAGACACGCTTGGCCCAATGCCCCGGTGTCCCCCCCTCCACCTTCTCTTCCTCCATTCCCCCGGCCTCCCGAGGCAGAGCCGCGGTTTAACAGGAAGTCCATACGCAGGTACGGGGGCAGGTGCACCAGCTCTCCTCCTGCAGGATGAGGCAAGAGAGGCGAGTTAGAGGGATACACAACACATACTCCAACAGGAAGACCATAGTCAATGTTAACATTATCCTGTGGCTTTCTGTGGCAGGGTTTCTATAGGGGTCTTTTCATAACGCACATACTGCCAGGCTATATGGCATATGACAGGTAGGCAGTTGAATGATAATGTAATATAATTCATGCTATGACATTGATCAGAAGGACAAAGATTTCATCTGTCATGATTTGGCTGGATGAGTAATGGATTACTCATCATTTGATACTGCCGCCTTGATTTGTCATATTTTGGGTTGCAAAAGGAGGGGATATTATTCTGAAATTATTTCCAGAATTTGTATATCTTTTAAAGATTTTATGCAATATATATTGTATTGGTTTATGCCAGATGATTACTGTCCCTATGTGTGGCCACAACTACTATACAATATATTCAATATTGTAGATAATATATATTGTATATAATCTATATAATGCAGTATATACTGTACGTACATATATAATAAAACACTTCAATGTAGTTCGTGTTAAATTTTTACTTTTTGGCATCAAATTGATGGCAGTTCAGACAAAAAACATTAGTTTAACCATTTTTTAGAAAGATGCACAACGATAATTTTATACAGGTCTTGGTGTTCTGCTCCTCTGGGGTAACTCACTGCCATCATATGATCATGTATATAATACTACTAATAACGATATAAACACCATAATATCATTAACAGCAATCCTCATAGACAATGAGGAAAGTACGATCCGAAGGAAACACAGAACCAAACAGGTGGAGGCAGGGGTGGTGGGTGGGTTCACGTTGATACTGACGATTAAATAGTCAGTGTTAAATCTGATATTGTGATAGGAGCGATCCTAGGTGTCAGCTGATACATCGCTGACCAATGAGCACTCAGGTTTCCTGTCTGAACAGGCTATGCTATTTTGTGAAAAAGTTAATTTGTAGAGTTGCAGGCATAATCGAAAACAAGGCCATTCCTGACTAAATGCTTTTTAAAATGTATTATTACCCATTTTTTCTTGAACCATTTATTTGAAACGTACAGATATAAATATGTAAAAAATCTAACTATAAACTAAACTTCTCCATATATGTGTCTAGACTTAACTGAAGCACAGTGGTTCAAATCTAATTTAGAAACAGATGTTTATTTATCACGCATTAGCTAGAATAAACCAAGCCGGTGACATAGCCCAAGTGTACATTTAGCTAATTGCACTGCAGCACTTTCCTCTTGCAGAGATTAAATGACTGGAATGTGTTCAGCGTATAATGATACATATCTCTTCCATTGATTAAGTCGCATACAGTATTTAACTTAAATTAGCTCATCACAAATAGTGTCCAGTAGCTAGAGACTAATGATTTTACACTTAAGTAGGAGTGATGTGGAGACATGCACTGTTCTATTACTGCTCTAACAGATGTTTTAAGCATTAATTTTTCATGGGCCATATAGATCAGCAGGCTTGAATGACAAATCACTGTCCACTACCACCACAATCTCCGGCACCAAAACCACCACAAGACACAGAGGAGGTTCAAAGGGCTAGGTGCTGTACAGCATCTAGTATTCTGCATTATGTGATTTTGGTGAGACCTAGAGTTCACAAGGGTGCATGCATAATTTACTGTGTATATAGCAGGCTTTATTAAAACCAGTAAAGATGATGAATGGTGAAGTTTTAATTTAATTAAATATAGATTCAAGATTTTCTTTGGGTGCTCATTAGGAATTTATTTAACTAAAATCCATTCAGCTTGTATATTGCAGGGCGTGGGTAATGGTACAACTTGTCTCTACTAGACAATAGTGATTCCCAGCCATGCAATTAAATCCTGGGTGGGGAGGGTGGAGGATGATGTATATAACTGTTTTAACATTCGGTGTCCTCAAGTCGACCTGTGCTGCTGTGGAAGGAATTGTTCTCATGTTCTGTACTCTGACCTGATAGAGAGGGAAAGAGAGAGAAACCTTCTTGAAAGGCCCATCCTATTTTGACCACTGAATCATATAAACAGGGTTTAAGTAAATGTCTATGAGCTGAGACACTCGACAGCATTCTCTGCAATTGGCTCCCTACAGTAACTGTACAGGACAGACTGTTTTAAAAGAGGTCACAATGATGTTTACCCAGTGTTTCCTGCCCCAATGACACTCACACATTTGTTTTTCTATCCTTGTAAGGATCCAGAAATACATGTTTCTCTCTATCCCCTAGCAACAAACCTAAACCTAACGCTAACGCCTAACGAACCTAAACCTAACGCTAACGCCGAACCTCAATAACATAACATTAATGCCTAAATGTAACCTAACCCTTATGCCGAACTCAAACCATAATGCCTAAAATGAATTGTTACTCCAATTCTAACAATATGCCTCACTGTACATTTTTCCCTTAAATTAAGCACTAAGCAGGAAATTGCCTTTTTGCTAGTGGGGACCTGCTAAAAACCTTGGCGGGCAGCCATTTGTAATGTCTTACTATTTTTGTGTGGACTTTGTGTCCCCAGAGGATCACATAGACTTGGATCACAAGCATGCATACATTAAGCTTGTCAAATTCTACATATTGTGTCAATGTCAAACTCATGAACCCAGGTTGACTTACTGTATCAGCTTCAGTTGTGTGTGCTTATGCGTGATTGCGTTTGACACTTGTCAAATGAATAGGAGAGAGGGATGTCCCATCCCCTATGTCACTATGTGACAGACAGATGAGGGCAGTGTGTCAACTTAGGGAAAAGGGAACTACTGCAGAACTGAGCAATAGGATGCAGTGGGCCAACATCAGTCAGGCAGACAAACCCACAGACGTCTAGTCTGAACTTCACTTTAGTGTGCCGGCATTGTCATGTACAGAACGTTTTATACTGAATATATATCGTACTCTGTGAACTGGCGGGGGGATAAAAAACTAAACATAGGTGAATAACACAGTGTGTGTGCAGCCAAAGAGCTGCATAACAGCACACCAGACTGGCATCTTCAACAGGGCCTCTAAAGGTTGTCTGCGTCACTGCCGCGCACCAGCTCCTGTTCTAGGAAAGTGACCCCAGGTGAAGCACTATGCGACAACAGGATCTGCCTCTACAAGGGTGATATCATGCCCAACGTCTCCATTGTGGCGGTAAAGTGCTGTTTTGTATTGACAGACAATGGCTTTAGATTGGCTTGACAGATAGCCTCTACTTGCCCTCGGCTGAAGGAGCCTCCAGCTGGCTGACGTCTGTGTGGAGCCGTGTGCACCATCAATACATAATAAGGGCAGAAACTAAAGACCAGGCTCCGATACCCAAAACCCTGTCTGCCTCATCTCACCCCGGCCCAGCACCAGACTCAAGACACCTCCGACACCAAGCTTGTCTTCACCCAAGACCGACAACACAGCAGGCCAGGACTTGCTAAATGCACAGTGTACGGTCTGTTTGTGTGTGTATTTGTGCGCATGTATTTTTAAGAAAGAATATACTTTTTCGTCTCTGATCCATGTATGTTTATCCGGCCTGTCTGGTCGGTCCACACTCAACAAGCTATGCCAGACAGTGTAATCAATACCATAGGGAGGTGTGGGTCAAACGAGGCCAGTCTGGAAGAGGAGTGTCAGACAGATGGACAGACAGACAGACCGACAGATGAGCAGATAGAAAACTCCTCCATGTGCAGACATGGCAACGTAGCACTAAAGATGATTAAAGCACTCTCACAGGGGTATTTCTGGGTTTTAATAGCATTTGTAATCTATGCCATGGGCTGTTATCTGAGGAAGTGTTTCTCATGATCATTGTTATTATTTCACAATACACTTTCTGTAATAAGCTGTGTTAATTGAAAGCTATGAAATTTCACTAGGCCCAAGCCTAGTTACTAATGAAAGTTTCTAATGGCCAAGGCCCAAAGTGAGGAAAGTAATTCATAGTACGGTTTGTGTGTGTGTGTGTGTTTGTGTGTGACTACGTGCTTGTTCTACGAGCGCCTCATTCTCCTCACCCGGCCTGTGGGCCTTGGGCACGGCCATGTTCATCACCCGGCTTACATCCTGAGGCTTGGGCGGGGAGGCGGTGAACCTGCAGATGCCTGACTCGGACGGCGTGCTGGAGGTGAGGCTGTCTGTGTAGTCATTGGTGCCGGCGGTCATCTGCTCCGAGGAGGTGTCGGAGATGAAGCACTCTGTGATGGTGAATTTAGCATGTCGCAGGTGCTCCTCCATCTTGGCGTGCTCGTAAGCCCGCGCCAGCTCTTCGTACGTGGATGACGCGCTCTCCGTCGATACCATGCTGCTCCGCGCACGGTCTGCATATTAACACACACACGACATCATCCATTATAGTACGTGCATTGAGCTGAAATGTCCTGAGATGTGTAGGAAATAGCATAACACATACCGTTAACAGTCATGTTATCCAGAGTCTGACCCTTCCACGTACAGTAGTAGTGGTTGCCCCTCTGCTGCAGACTAATGTTGTATGCGAGACATAGGGTCAGTCCAGTACCTGTGTCCTGCGACGGGCTGACGCTGTAGCTGTCGCTTTCCTTGTCCACAGAGCCAGCAGCCCGCGGCGTGGGGAGCCTCCAGTCTGTGCTAAGGGTGTGGGAGGAGGTGGGAGGCTGGGGTCGGTTCAGGGTCCACTGGCTGGCGTAGCGGCTCCGGCTGGCTGCGGGGCCGGCTTTGGCGGTGCGTCGCGCTGTTGGGTCTGGGGGGTAAAAGGGCCATGGTCATCAGTGACAACAGGCTGTACGTGCACGTGTGACATCACCAGGTGTCGATTTGGATCGAAGCCTTGGAGAGAGGTCAGAGGTGGTGACGGTGGTTGTGGCGGACGACTGTTTGCGTAGACAGTCCAGGAGGTTGTCTTCCTGTCAGATTCTATGCGGTCTCCAGTCTATGTTGGTTGTTATGTCTTAGTTCATCCAGGTAGAAGCAACTCATCTCAGCAACTGGTGTGAGTTGTGGTGTTGGGGGCATACTGGAGGCCATTGTTGGTCAACAGTGGGAGGTAGGTTAGAGGACAGGAAAGACTGTGCTTTCTTTCCCCTTGCTGAATATGTTCAGGATATCACATCATATGGTTTGACGCATTATACAAGCATTTGTGTAGGATTCTGTGTGGAACAGCATCGGAAAAGGGGCTTTGTTCCTTTGTACACCTGCAGTGTTAGGATTACTGGGACAGGCTCTGGGGCAGGTAAGAAGGCTGGGAGGGCTGTTGTTTTAAGGAGTGACAGTGACTGGCTGACCTGAAAGAACCAGTTAATTTGCTATTCTGCCTTTGTTGTTTTGATCATGGTCAGGAATATGGAGTTTCCTTTAAGCAACAGTTTGCATTTGTTTTCAAAACTGTTTTGGGTCTTCCTTTTAAAATTACAATCTAGTTAAAATATAATATATTTTTGTATAACAGATTTCTGAAATCTGTGTGGTTGTATAATCTTTCCTCACCTATCGCTTTCCAGCTGTCATCCTGGTTGTGGAGACGCTGTAGGTTCGGACGAGGAAGTGATACTTACACGAAGAGGTCAGCTTGCTATAGAAAGCAGCAGTCTTGAATGTTGCATCAAGGGAGTTGTTTACTTCTTGCCAGTATTGGGCTCTGATCCATGTTAGGAAACCGTTGAGGTTAGACTGTCAAAATGAATGATGCTCTCACTACTTTCTCCTGCCATTTTAGTTTACAATTTCTGGAGACCATACAACTGCCTTCCTGATGATCATTTAGGCCAACTGGTGGTAAGGGTTTATGGTTTCTGGTAATGAATGGTTTATGGTTTAAGGTATCCATTCTACCCTTTCATGGAAGATATACTATTTTCCAAAGACAAAAATCTTCTCATATTATGCTTGACCCAGACACTGTGGTATGCATCAATTGAACCAAATCAGAATTGCCCGTTAGCCATTAGATCCAGGCAGGTAATGCCAGAGAAGAATAGCAGTGGTAACAGTAGTAGGTCAGAGTGGATTTCATCAGCGGGCTGGGACACTAGGCTGTGTTGGCCATCCACTCTGTGGCCCGAGTCGGCCGATAGAGTTCAGGCCCACTGCTGTGCCTGGCCGGCTTCAATGAGCCCAATCAGGTGAGCTGTCAGGTGGAGCCAGGAGCCTCTCCACCTTTCATCAGATTGGCTTCTCAGCAACAGCAGAGCCTCTGTAGACCAATGTGCAGTCACAGCCTTGGCTTTCTCTGTTCTGGGCTGTGGACTCAAAACCATGAACATTTCTTGAAATCCTAATCAATGCTTAAACGGGATTTCGATCAGGGTATGTGGATATCCGGAGTTTCTAAACTCTGACTTGAGAACCGGCTTACAGGTACAAGCACCCGAGACAGACTGATGTAGAATGATATGATGTCACAGCAGGTGCTTGGATTAAATGCAACCATATCAGAAAACCGATATCTTGACAGCGTTTCCTTATTTCACCTCAACAACTCTGAATGAGCCCCATTTCTTCAGTCAACTTTAGGCTGGTTCCTTACTGAACAGCAGCATAAAGGTGGCGAGAGGCGACATCTAGAGGTGGGTAGCCAAAATAAATAAGGCTCTTACTGGTTCCAGGCCGGGCGTCTGACACGTCTACCAAGGGGCCGGTGGCCTGAGACAGGGACTGGTAGTGGACTGTGTGCGTGACAGTGGATGACTTCTGTTTGGATGTCTCTCCAAAGTCATTATCAGTCAGCAGCACCGTCGACCGGTCATCTGGGAGACAGAAGGCGGCAAGGAAGACAATGAGTTTGTAGAAGACATGGTAACATATCACGTAAAGGTTCAATGGCTCTCACCGATTGTCTCCATGGTGTCTCTCTCTTCAATGAGCAGCTGGGCTCGGGGGATGTCAATGTGCATTCTCAGTGTCTGCTGCTGCTTGTTCGACGTGTCCGGGGTTCGTGTGTTTTTACTAGGAGACAGACAAGTCTGTTAGGAGATGCTGTTGTATTGCTTGTAAGTATTCAGCCAAAGTTGTAATGTTCATCATGATTCCTAATGAAAGCTATGTTCCCCTTAACGTACCTCATCAGCATTTCTGCCAGGCTTTTTGCATCTGTAAAATCAGCATATAGGGAGTTAATAACATTACGGTGTTGTGGTGGACAGAAACTAACATAAGATTGAATTTTAAAGCACTGATACATTTTCTTACACAAACAAAAGCAGAACATTATAGTGTTGGAAAATGAAGCTAATGTAAACAGACCATAATATGTCGTTAGCTAAAATCATAGCATCTAATTACGTAGCATTAAAAGTCACTACAGTGACACTACTACTACTCAGTTTATCCTCACTGTCTTGAGCCTAAAGAGATTCTATTACAAGACTGTGGAACAAGTCTTCCGAGCTAAAAAAAGTGCTTGATTTTTTCGTGCCTCATTTCTCTGGTTGCGTATGTGTGTACATTTGTGTTTGCGTGTGTGGAGGTACATGAATGCACGTTGGTGTATATTCTCCTGACTGACCCCGTAATCTCTTAAGCCTCTGCTCCCTCCTCCTCCTCTTTAGCACCATCAAGAGGATGAAGACCATAACAGCAGCCACCAAGATACATGTGATGGTCACCATCATCTTCAGCCCCTCGTTGCCTGACATGTTGTCTGTTATGGGGTCCACGGTCTTTAACAGTGGTGGAATGGTGCCTGTAAGGAGAGAACCCACAATTCCTCAACCAACCATTCACAGGCTATTAGGCATGAATATTTATGGAACTCAGTTACAGCAAGTAGTGGACCAACAAATTTGTTCCGAAAGACTGATTGAAATTAAGTATCATGGTAAAACCTTTGGTTTTCACCCTAGATGACTGAACTCACTTCCGTCTGCATTGAGGGTGGCAAATGTAATCTTTTTCTCAGCGGAGCCGGCACTGTTAACCACCTTCATCTGCAGCTCATACCAGGTGGCCTCGGCCAGGTCATACAGGATGTAGCTCTTAGTCAGTGAGGTACGCTGAGCAGTAGTCCACATTGCTGTGTCCACCGGACGGTATTCCAGGGTAAATGAGGTGATTGGGCAGCCACCGTTATTCCAACCAATCAGATTCAATCTCACCCGGGTGGAATTGATGCTGGCAAACAGCTCATGTTCCTTGGCAAACTGGGGCTCTAGAAAGAAGAGGATTAAACAAAGTATGGAGGCGTCTGTGCTCGGAACATTTTATTAATTTTGTTCGTTAACCACATCATGTCACGTCATAACTGAACAATTGCTTGATAAAGCTGTATATGGAACTGTTGAGTTGGATTCTGCTCTGAGAGGACAGTGCATGGGCTATGCTCTACCTTTCCCATGGGTCTTCGCTTCGATTATCTCACTGATGCGTCCTGGTCCCACTCCGTTTTGAGCAGTTAGGGTAAACTTGTACCAGGTGCCACACTTCAGGTTCTCCAGACGGTACGAGCGCTCGCTAGGGCTGATGGGGAAACTGCCCCATTGCTCGCTATTGTCCTCTGAGTACTGCAGGATGTAGCCTAAAGAGGGAGACAGAGAGATCATAACCATGTATTCTCTCCCAACTGACTAAAAGCAAATAGTAAACTTCATTACCCAGATAATCATTAACATGGCTTCTGGCGAAATGTGCTTCAGCAGAGTGGAACATTGTAGTATTTCTTTTTCCACAGTGGGTTTAATGTTAGACATAGTATAAATACTTACAAAAGGCCAATAGCACTTGATCATAACCACAATTTTCCCTAGGCTAATTACAGGAAATAAAGACACTATACTGTAGGTGATGCAGGAAATAGACAACATCATTAGACTTGTGACATAAAACATTAGACTTATTGACATGGGAAAGCATCTTGGACCTCCCTTCAAAATGCCTGAGAGTCCAAAAGAAGCCTGAGAGGCTTGTTGTGTTCCAGTAATTACCAGCTATGATAAATCACCAGTGCTACTCCTTCTGTGATTGGCCTTTCTTCTTGATTGAGTGGTTTAATCTTCTACTTCAACCCACATAATCGTCTTTGTTCCCTTATAATCTATTCCCTCTCTGCTGTTTTAGCACGCCACTCAACACAATTACAAGGCCTGTCTAAGATAATGGAAATTGAGAAAACAAGAGCACCTTGTCAGATAATTTTGTTCACCCAATGACCTAATAGGGTACTAAATGTTTGTGAAGTGTCACTGATGTGTGTCAGTAGTTACCAGTGATTTTTTTTAAGTGTCAATAGTTTGTCCAAATCTGGATTTTTATCTTGCAGAAGTGTCAGGTCTATGCCTAGTAGGTGTGTTTCTGGTGTGTCCAAATGGCCTATTGTCTAACCTCTGATGGAGCTTCCTCCGTTGTCCCCAGGTATCCAGGACAGAGTTATTGACGTGGTGGTTGTCTTGGTAACAGTGAGGCGTGGTTGGTCTGGAGGAACTGTAGAAGAAAAAGAATGACTATTGAACAAATATTTAAAACAAGATACATGACTACAAAGCATTATTACTACAATTCTTCAGAAGAGCTTCTGCTAACCTAAGAAAGGCATTTGAAGTGTTAGCTAGTACAAACTAGTATTGGACAGTATTGGTTCTTGGACATCTATTTCTGTCTTACCTTGAACTTGCAAGTTAAGCGTGATCTCATCAGAGCCCCAGTTGTTGCTGGCCACACAGCTGTAGTTCCCAGAGTCCTCTGCTTTCACTGTCCGGATGATAAAGCTGCCGTTGCTGTGGACACTACGGCGTCCATCAGTCAGAACAGGGGTAGGGGTACCATTGCTGTTGAGAGGTACAGTTGACCAGATGATGAAAACTACAGTGTCATCATAGTTTTAAAAAACAATAAAAATTTTGACATTCCTGCATTTTTTTTTATCAAGTGAAAGATGGGTCTTTATTTACTTTCCCTTCAGCCACTTGATGGTTGGGGGTGGATCTCCAACTGCCTTGCAGGGCAGAACAATGTCCTTCATCCAGGGTGTGGTCACTGTACCATTGAATGTCAGGATCCTGGCAGGAGCTGTGGGGATTAAACACAAGCATTACTGTGACTAGACCATTATTTTCCAGTGGATGACCATATTCAGTAATAATTTCAGAAAGCAAGGAAATATTACTGTAACACAATACTGCAATCATGTCTAAATAAAACAATGTTTAGATTCTTCATTTACAATACTGTTTCATTCTATTCCGACTATATTGGTAAAGGTATGGATTTTGCTAAAGGTCAGAGAGTGTAGCTTAGTGGTTAGAGCATCTGACCAGCAACCGAAAGGTAGCGAGATTGAATCCCTTAGTTGTCAAGGTGAAAAATGTTCAAGTAAAAAAAGAAGGTCCCTGGCAGAAGAAAAAAAAGACTATTCTATCCTAAACTAGTACCTTTGGCTAGAGGTTCCACTGTGATTGTCTCGCTGCTGTTTCCTCGACCAGCAGCTGTCACGGCAACCACCCAGATGCTGTACTTCCTGTTGCGTGCCAGGTTGGGTACGCGGTAGAAATACACATCAGGAGACGCCTCAAACTCACTCATCACCTGTAGGGAGGATAGAAGTGACAGAAGGCATTTATCAGACAACGGGTCCTCATGAGCTTTCTCTTTCTGCTACAGCCCAGGATAGGAGGACTGGAAGTGACAATGACTGATGAAAGTTGCTATGAGAGCTGTGTTAATAACAATACACCTACATACCGTGGGGTGCAGGTTGGAGCAGAAGACAATGTACTTCCTGATGATGCCGTTGAGTTTGAGAGGAGGGAGCCAAGACACAAATACCACAGAGCTGGTAGAGGCTGCAGCCTTAACCCCAGCTGGAGGCCCAGGGACTACAAGTAGGACGGAGTGAACGTATTGAAACATACATACATACATACATACATACATATCCACCCACCCATCCTTCTTCTGTCAATGATTGCCTGAAGCCTGTGACATTTAGAGATCACCAGTCACTAGGTATTGTCCTTGTCGAAGGCCTGCACTGCAGTCCATCTATAGTTCCTACTTGATTCTGGGCATTTTTACCTATAATGTTGTCTTCAGAATGTGGTTGGGAGAATTAATTCTGCTGTGTCAACAAGTTCTGGTATCACATCTTCAAGTTAAATATCTAGTTTAGTTAGCTAAAAGTTATCATGAATCATGTCAAATACTTTTAAAACATAATGTTATGAATTACAGTTTTATTCCAAGCCTGTCATTGGTCAGCAGTGATGTCATGACACACCTTACCCCCTGCCTGAAGGAGGGAGGCATGCTCATGGGGATGGGAGTTCTGTACATTCCACCTCCATTCGAAATATTCCTCAGTAGGGTAATAAGTTGAGGAAAGGAAAGATTTACGCATCAACAAAAAATTATTCCGGTACCATCTTTGCATGGTGGAACCCATTGTCCCAAACGAACGCATATTTTACCCCTTCACCTTGACAGGCCGGTTTCATTTTATTGACAATCTCAATGAAGTGTGGAGCATTGTAAGACCCCAGTAGGGGCGTACGTCCTACCAGCCCATCTTTAGATATACAGTGAGAACTCCAAAAGTATTTGGAAAGTAACACTATTTTTTTTTTGGGGGGGGGGTTCTCTATGCCAGCACTTAGGACCGGAAATGATGTGCTTAGTTCCCCAATTAAATGGTTCAAAAATATTTGTACAGATACTGTACATACAATAAAGTAGACATGTTCTGTACTTGGCTGCATATTCTTCCAATGCAATGATTGCCTGAAGTATGTGACCAATAGATATCAAAAGATGCTGAGTTTTTTTCTTGGTGGTTCTCTGTCAGGCTTGCATCACAAAAATCTTCAGTTATAGAGGCCTTTTTCCCAGTCTTGTCTTCAGCATATGAAAGGCTCAATTGCATTCAGATCGGGTAATTGACTTGGCCAATCAATAATTTCCCAAGTACTTGGCCCTGAAAAACTCCTTGGTAGCTATGGCAATGTCAGTGTGCCATTGTCTTGCTGCATGATGAAGCACCATCCGATGAGTTTTGTTGTATCTGAGCAGACAAGGTCTCATTCACCTTGATGCTGCCGTTAGTAGTTACAACACTGATGAGGACAAGTGAGCCATTTCTAGTGGTCGTATATAACACCCCCTCCACCGTGTTTCAGAGATGATGTGATATGCCACAAACCTTCATCTTGCCATTACGCTGGTACACACTGTTCATCTTACAATTATTTTAATTTCGTAGTGCTAGAATACAGAAGAAAATTACAAAATGGTCACTATCAAATACTTCTGTAGCTGCAACTGGAGATATTTGCTCCACGTAGTCGAGGCACTTGGGTGGTGTCTCGTTTGCCAATGACAATCCTCACACACCGCATGGTTTTGGCCAGCTTGAAGCCTGCCAAAACCAAGGCTGTGGGGTCGGAATCGTACACTGGTCACACAAAACTATTGGGTTGTCATTTGTCAATTCTCAAAATTGGAATTTACTTTTACTGTCTATGAAAATAAATGCTCTCTTATGTTTGACTATCGTGTTCCATGCACTTAGAGCTAAGTGTTTAGTACCCTATTAACTGATGTTTGTATGTGAGAGTCATTATGCCTTCAATGTGTCCTCTGTTGTACTTTTGATGTAAATAAGCTTTGATGTTGCCCCATCATTATTTTCATGTCAAAATTGCCATATTAACCAATAAAAATAGTTATTGGTTAATATGGCCTCATTACAACCCATAGCTACAAGCATATGCAAGAAAGAAATGTACATACTGTAAATGCCAGATTTGTTTCTTAAGTTATCTTACCATCCTCCTTGGTGCGGGTGAAGATCTGCTCGCTGCGCACCCCGTCTCCAGCCCGGGTAAAGGCCAGCACCTGGATGCTGTAGTTGGTGTACTTCTCCAGACCATCCAGCTCCAGAGACGGATAGGAGGTGGTCACGTTCCTAATCTCTCCCAATTCTGAGAACATACAAAATCAAACAACATACAAAATCAAATTAGCAATAATTATGATTAAAACTAGTGACCATAAAAAAAACACATATTGCAAACACTCATAATCCAAAGCCCAGACAGAAAGTCACTGTTATTTTTGACTGAAGCAGTATTTCTGCTGTTGTCATGACCAACTACTGGCAGTAGTGCTCTGCTCTTTCTCCTCTGTCCCTATACACAGTGGAACCAGTGACTCTCAGTTTGTTATTGGATCATAATAACTAATGATGGAGTTTCGCCAGGCCACACCCACCTGAAAAAGCGCCTCTTGTTGACATCAACATATATATACGAATTAGCCATTAATCGACTTCTTTTAAAATAGAAACAATATTCATACGTATACCTATATAAACAACATTTCCTCCTTGACATCACTTTGCGGTAAACCTGTAAAAAAAGGGATTTCTCAAACCAATAGGAGGTTTTGTATGTCTAGTATTGTTACTAATTACTAATAGTTTTCTCCAATAGTATGGGTTTATCAAAGCTGATATATTGATTGGGATGAAATGCACTGACATGACAATGGTATGAAAAGAAAAAAGCGGTCAGTGTTCCCTTTTGTGGGATAGAAAAGTCTGTAATTACATGATAGTGTCAGATAACTTGTGTTCACAGAATGAAACTGTCACACAAAATACATATTTTGCTTAATTATTATTTTTTAAGCCAATATGCGTTGGTTCATTATTTAACGCTAAGCTGATGTTCATAATGGGTGGGTGCTATTTTGGTACAAAACATTTAGCAGTTTAATATTCCAGATGACATCAAATAAGAAAATAGACTGTTTTTTCTTTTTCTTTGAATAAATAAAAAATTCAAACAGAAGACAAAGAAACACATAAACAAATTAAACAGAACAAAAAAGACCACCACAAGTTTTGTTAATTTTTTACTTTACTTAGAACAGTTCTATAAGTAGAAAATCCAAGCTATCCTAGTTCTGTAACTGACACAAGCTGACTGCAATCAAACAACACGTTGTGCATGTGTGTTTGTAATGGGATCACCTGAGTGAGGAATGGCATAGCTCTATAAATGTTAATCCTACACATTATTTTGCCAAAATACTATTTAGATCTGTGATTCCACACCTCACATAGCTCAAGCTGGTAGCAACATAAAAACATAGGAATGAGTGTCAGTTAAAGGGGAGAGGGAATGAAATGACCATGTAAACGTTTTAGTGAATTCAGGGGGTTGCCCTGACCGCACCTGGACTCAGCGATTGTTAAGCCAACTACATGTTGGGTTGTTACACTTCCTTCTTCCTGCCAAGAGGTCAGAATATCCCCAAAATGACTAGACTATACAATACTTCCATGGTTGGTTTAATTGACTCAGCTCATTAATTGACCCCAACTGACCCAACTTCAGAGCAGTAGAGAGGATCAACTAAGTGATTATCTTCAAGTAGTATTCAATGTATTTGTCAGTGACAAAGAAAAAATTTTCAAGCTGCAACAACAATAGTGGAAAATACTGAAAATACCAGTAAAAAGCACAGTGCCTTAATTTCCGCACCAATATAGCATGGCCCTAACCATAGCATTGTCAGCATGACCTGTAGAAAAAGATTTGTATATTGGACTAAAACATACGACCCTGCTCACAGAAGTCCACTAAGTGCCTAGTAACTGAGTGTGATCTGAGAGTATGATTATGAACCCTTCAGCTGTCATTCTTTTCAGTTCTCTACCTCCCATCGCTGGAATAAACTGCAAAAGTCTCTCAAATCACCCCTTTTTTGTAATAACAAAAAATATGAGCTGCTATCTGATCACTGCACCAGCAAAACAAATAATACATCTGTATAGAAGTATCACCTTATATGCTATATTTTACTTATCACCTGCCTTTTCTATTATTGTTGGGCAGAGTTGTGATTTTATTTATTTGTAACCCACTGTTGTTCAGCAATCTTAATGCATTTGGCCAAGTCGTCATTGTAAATGAGAATTGGTTGTTCATTTGCTTACCTGGTTAAATAAAGACGAAATAAAATTTAAAAAATCCTCCCATACCTCCATCGGGCAGGTTAGCCCAGTAGATGACTCTGTAGCCCTGGAGGTTTCCGTTCAGGGCCTCTTTTGGCAGGGTCAGCCAGGACAGAGAGATGACCTCTGGAGACTTAGCCATGGCCAGAACATTTTCAGGGGGACGAGATGGCACTGGTAAAAAAAACAGGATAGAAAAAGAAGTAAAAACACAGTCAACAGAGAAACTAGTTCGTAATACCTTCCCCTTACTGGCATGTTACTTTATTATTGATTTCAAATATGTGTGTTTATAAATTCAGCAATCACCCACTCCAGATACTAGTCTACCCACAGCAGTTAATTATGACACTGTGAAACTTTGTCAATGGGCCTGAAAACTCACTTCCATGCATTCACACACACACACACACACACACACACGCACACCTCCATCCCCCTCAGCCCTACTAACCGTCCTCAAGTGTTTTGGTGATGACTTCCTGAGAGGAGGGGCCAGTGCCAGCCCGGTTAGCTGCATGCACCACCACCCCATACTCAGTGAACTTCCTCAGGTTGTCCAAGGTGATAGTCTCGGTGCTGTCCCCTGTAGTGTCCATGCTGATGATATTGAACTGGAAGCTGCCTCCAGAGCTATACTCCCTGTAGCCCACCTGGTAGCCCCGGATTACCCCATTTTGAAGGTGTTTGTGGGGGGCCTGAGGAGGGCACAGAGAGTTTCTGTTAAAAGGGTGCCATCTTGTTGCATTGCTTATAATTAAGGGACAGAAGCTTATAAAAGGTCAAATGCTCTGTTTTATTTTTTTTCCAATCATAGAGTCAGATTGTTCATGGAAAAATATAGTAAAATCACCTTCCAGGTGACTTTGATGCTTTGTGGGGAGGTGGGTTCTAGGTGTACTTCAAGTGGAGGCCCATCGGGGGCTGTAGAATAGACGTGAAATATTAACACAATACTCTTATAAGAGTTTATTGGCAAAGGCAATTCACCAATATAAAATTTAGAACATATCTCACTAGATGGCACTACAGTACTAGAAATCTCTGATCAATCATGAATGATTCTGAGGACCGTTTACCATATTCAAGGGACTACTGAAGTTATTAAACAATTACATATCCATTATCCATTACTAAAATCTGAAGACAGACAGAATATAAACATACAGAATTTTTGAACCAACTGGTAAGAAATCTGTGTGGGCCGACCTGCTTCGTCAGTGGTGATGGTGAGCTCATTGCTGGTGTCACTCTTGCCAATGTCATTCTTGGCAAACATGCGTATGTTGTAGGTAGAGGAGGGGTGCAGGTCTATGATGGTGGCCTGGTTCAGCTGGGGGGACACGTCTTTGGTTATCTGGGCTGAACTCCATGAAGCTGCGGGAAACATAATGACACCATTAGCATCTCTGTATGACATGACAACCAACAAAAAATAAGAGAACCAAAACAAAAGAAAGAAAATGTAGTAATCTGGCTAGCGACTACCTCTATTAGTACTACATTGATTTAATCGATATAGCTCCTTTCTACCAACTGAAGTACACAAAGCCCTTTACAGAGTAAGGCGGGAAACCCAAACTTGTTCCAGAACTCTCTCCACACATCAGCTAAGAGGAAGAGAGGTGATGACTTATATACGCCAATTAGGAAGGCAGGGGATGATTAGGAGGCCATGATGGTAATCAGTACAGGTTGGGAATTTACTCATGACTCCTGGGTTCAAACTGATACCCTTACGTTAATTGATATGGGATTTTTACTGACCACTGAGTCAGGACACCTGTTTAACATTCCACCTGACAGCGGCATCCCTCGCACGGCACGTTATAAATGAATCTTAAGACCAGAGGGAAGAGTGCCCCTACAGGCCCTCCAACACCACATCCAGGATTGACCCCGCTTAGCGATAGAGGCGAGCCAGCAGTAGTGGCATAGCTATGTTACAACAATATAATCTGCAATGTCACATGCATTTCTCATGTCATTCTATAGACCTAGTTGCCATGGCCTACCGGATTTGTTCTTGCATTCAATGTCATATCCTGTGATGGGGCTGTTTCCATCGAAACCCATTGTCCAGCGGAGGGCGATTGTCCGGTCTCTGACCTCTCGGATCTCCACCTCGGGAGGATCCGGAGGCTCTAAAAGAGTTTAACACCACAGTAGAGGTTTACCTGTTTACTGAGTAGGAGAAACAAACTATAGGCTCAACTCAACTTAGAACCCAGAGTTATTAGGTCATGTTGTCATGAAAAACATGAGTTGTAACAGACAGGTACCGCTATGAAGGAACAGCCTGGGGATTACCTTGAACTGTTAACTGAATGATCCCCCTGTCTTCCCCATATGAGTTGATGGCATGGCAGGAGAAGAATCCAGAATCTTCCCGAACAGTGGGCAAAATCTGAGGAGAAGCCAACATAGTTTTCAACCAGAATAAAACCCCACAAATGATAGTTCAATATTCAACGTATCATTTCATGTGCACACTGCACACAAAATGCCCAGCAACAACTCACCGCAAGCACAAAGGCTAAGATCATGCTACTACCAACTAAAAATACAAGATAACCGGTTGAGGTGGAGGCCTCAGCACACCTTCAGAGTTGAAATTACGTCGTCAGCCACTTCTTTGACCACAACTGTGTAGCGGCTGGTCTCTGGGTTGATAATGCGTTCCTCCTTTTCCCATCGCACCATGATGGGCTTCTCCCCATGGGCAGTGCAGCTCATCTCCTTCTGCTGTCCCACTGTGGCCATGGTGGTGTTGGGATATGACGTGATCATGGCCGGGACTGAGGGAGGGAGGGGGACAGAGAGAGAAAATGTGGACTGCGTAAGAATCCATTTCCAAAGGCATTTTTGTTATGTACTATGTATATTGAATTAGGATTTGCTCCCTTTGATTAATGCTACACAGACACCACTTTAAAATGTTGATTGAATTAATGTTTTACAAAAGGCAATTAGACATGCCAAAGTGAAATTATTTTATTGGATACATATTCCTCCACCTGAGCCAAAACTTGGTTGAACCACCTTTGGCAATAGTTACAGTAGTAATTAAGTCTCCACAAGCTTTACAAATCTAGTTCCAGCAACGGTCGCCCATTGTTCTTGGATGGGCCCCATTGGTTAACACCAACTTTAAAGTCTTGCTGTAGATCACCATCTGCTGGATTGAGTTCTGGACTGACTGGGTCTTATTTTTAAACTAATCCAGGTGTGTCATTGGCTGTGTGTTTAAGATTATTGTCTTGATCAAAAGTGAATGGCTTGCAGACTAATGCAGGCTTTCCTCTAGTATTTTGCCATCTTTGGCTCCATCCATCTTGCCCTCCATCCTGACAAGTTTCGCAGTCCCTGCTGATGAAAAGCATCCCCATAACATGTTTCTGCCACCACTATGCTTTCCCTTGTGAATGGTGTTCTCAAGGAGATAAGCAGGGTTGGCTTTGGGCAACACATCACATTTAGGTTTCATCCAAACTACATATTTGCTTTGTAGCAAGGACTTTCTCCACACCACTGTATAGACCAGCATTGTGAAGCAATTGGGTAATAGGTCACATATGGACAAATTCTTCAATGCTGGTTGTGGCTCCTTCAAAGTTACTATTGGCTTCTTTGTGTCTTCTCTTACTAACAACCTATTTGCTAGTTTGTTCAGTTTTGGTGGATGGCCAGGTTTTATATAAAATATTTTAAATACTAGATTTAACCATACTCTGGGGAATGTTCAAAGTTTGTGATATCTTTTATTAGCCAAACCCTAACTGGTGCTTTTGCACTGGTGACAACCAAACCCAATCACTCTCTACTTATAACTACCTACCTCATGCTGATTCCTTTAACAGAAAAACATGTGTCATGAACAAAAACAGGCCTTCGGGTAAGCAATTTCTTCTCTGCTACAGTGTCTTTGATACAGATGTTCATGTGTTGTTCCTCAGGCAGACACAGGCCGCTACAGAGCAGAGGAAAGCAGTGACACTAGTTTGAACTCCCGAAGGTGTGAAGAGCTCATCTGGTGTTAAGGATCTACAGTGCAACACACATATTAACAGTGGCGCTGTGTGTTTGTGTGTGTGTGTGTGTGTATATCCGAGTGGATGTATGCCTGTGTTAGTGTCTGTGTATTTCGGTTTTACAAAGTTTCCCTACCTCCCTTCTCAAAACACACTGACTCACCATAAATAGATACCCAAGTCTGGCTATACACTGATGCAGCTGTCCTCTACCAGTATGCAAACACAGACACACACAACACAGTCCTGTACGCTCTCACATAGGTTTGCTTGCTAAATTACAGTTACACTGAAAGCATTGTATATTTATAACACAACACGCTACATTGATGCAATCTTTCACATTGTTGCTTATGTACACTGGATCAGTAGCTGCTTAAATTAAGCACTGTTGCAAAAGTTTTAAAGAGGAAAGGCCTATAAGGCAGACAAAATCTACATTGAAGCAATGTGGCAGACTCTCTTGCGATATGGTCTACCATCTAAACTACATGGGACCTGTGTACTGTAAAGGTACTGTATATGAAAGTACAGGTGTATGTACACATCACATGCCACATTATTGGGACACTTGATATTATCTATAGAATGGTGAGTTGCTTGGTTGGCCCAGTTTACTGGGTCACAGCCATTCGGTTAATTGTTTTTTTTCTGTATAAAAAGAAAAGCAAGGTTGGGTTGTTCTTGCTGGGTCATTAAAAGTAGAATCTGCCAATTACATTGCCAGCACTTGCACCGTAGATGTTTAGGTGAGTAAGATGTAAGTGAATTTGCTCTTACATAGTTTCTGCTCGTGTGCATCGGTTCGCTTCACACTGTTACAGGGTCGTTACTAGTTACAACAGCCAGAAGTCCGAAGGCCCATCTACTCCATCAAACAGATGAGGCACTGTGATGACGTTATAAGGCCTGCCTATTCAACCTGTGCTGATGCGTATTCTGGCTTGTGGTTCACAAGAAACAACTAATCAAATGAGGATGGGTATGTGATGGGTGTGACGGACGAGAACTAGTTCAGTGTACATTAATTTTACTTCAGAGAAATTATAAAAATCGTATAACAATCTACATTTATACATCTACAGTGGCTCTCAAAAGTATTCACCCTCTTGACTTTTCCACATTTTATTGATACAACATGCAATCAAAATAGTTTTAATCAGGGGTTTTTGCCACTGATCAACCCAAAATAGGTCCAAAAAGTAAATAGAAAAATAGAATCTGTAAATAGTTCTAAATTAATTAAATGTATAAAACAGAAAATAATGTATTGCATAAGTATTCACCTAATTTGTAAAGGCACACCTGAATGAGCTGTGGTACAACCAACTATCTTTGGAAGTCACGTAATTAGTTGAATGGGCTCCATCTATGTGCAATAAAGGAGTTTCACCTGATTTCACCTGATGTCTCTGGGATCAGTTGGTTAATACAATTCCAAACACAAACTACATTATGAAGAAATCGATGGGTAGGATATAAGGACATTTCCAAGGCATTGATAAAGTCCATTCTTAAGAGACTGAGTGAATATGGCACAACTGTAAATCTGCCTTGAACAGGCCGTCCTCAAAAACTGAGTATCTGTGCTAGAAGGGCACTAGTCAGTGAGACCAGCAAGACGCTTACAGCAACTCTAAAGAAGTTACAGTCTTCCACGGCTGATCTGGGAGACACTGGGCATACTGCAACAATAGCCCAGGTGCTTCACAAAAGTGTCCTTAATGGGAAAGTGGCAATAGCATTGTTGAAAAAAACTCAGCTAGAGTTTGTCAGAAGGCATATAGGAGAGAGGAAGAAGATTCTAAGATTCTCTGAAGAGACCAAAAATAGATATTTTTGACATCAATGCTAAGCGCTGTGTTCGGTGCAAGCTGCACATAATCCTGAGACCATCACTATGAAGCATGGTGGGGGCAGCATCATGCTATGGGGATACTTCTCTGAAGTCAGTTTCTGGAAAGCTTTTGGAGATTTGCAGTTAAAGGCACTTAATTGTGTTGGTTATTTCTATGCCCACTCACTATACACCAAACCTCACAAGGTCTTTTCTATCATTGCTATGCAGGTGACACTATACTGATTTTCTCCATTCCTGCTTCTGACACTGTTGACCCACCAATATAAATAAGTTTATAACATTTTGGGGTCTAGCTTGCTTCCCCTTCAAAATATTGAATGAAGGCAACAGCTTTTCCAGTCTGCTGGGACTTGCTGCAATGAGACAAGGCCTTAATCATGAATTTGATATCACTCCTGTTTTCAATATTTCATATTTTATCTCAAAACAGCCCCATATCATTAAAGATTTTCCATATTAATTCTCATCTGACAATCTTTCACCTGGTTCCAGAGCCAATGCCATTTTAAAAAACAGGCGTTTACATTTGTTGGTCGCTCTTAATAAAGGCTTTTTTTCAGGCAAACATTCCAAAGAGGGGTATCGACATGGCCAGTCTGTCTATGTGTTAAAGGAGCTGTTTCTCCAGGAGCTAAGCGTGCAGTATGGGCAGAGAGGACTCGTGACACGTCTCAGCAACGCTGACTGAGGGCATGCTTCCCTGAAGCAGTGTAACTGTGATCTCTCTCCCCTCTATCGCCTCTCTCCTATCCGACCAGGAAGGCTATGATTTAATGATGAGAGCCCACTTTGATAATTCATACATAGCAGACAAGACTAGTGCTCTGGCCCCGCTGTTGTCCCACTACCCATCCACTCACACTCAGTGCTTCGACCTTTCTGCTGCCTTCTACACAAACAGTCAAACACCGGCAGAAGAAGGCAGCACTCACATACAGAGCACACGCACACACATAAACTCAGAAAAACACATGCAGAGAAAAACAAATCACACATACTCCCAGCTGACGCACATACACTTTCAATCTCTGTCTCTCTCTCTCTCAAAGTGCTTCACCCCATTTGAGTGCCCGTGTTTCTGTCTGAGCCTGCAAGAATAGTAAAACATGGAACATTTTGCCAGTCAAGAACGATGGGCAGTTTGGCTGTAAGGTTAAAAGTTTCAGTTGAGGTTAGGGATTGAATCCGGGTTAGGATTAAGGTTTGATTTTTGGGATTAAGGGTTCGGTTAAGAATAAGGTTTGGGAAAAGAGGATTTAGAGAACCATTATGTAAGGAAAAGTGATTCAAGAAATAATGTTTGGTGTCCCCACAAGGAGAGTAAAAACATAAAATATGTGTGGTTGTGTGTCAGTGTAGGAGGAGGTGCGGCTGGGTTAGCTGACAGGCCCACTCTGACATGATCGAATGTGTCAGACGAAGGGCTGCCAACGTTTAAGCCTCATCTTTTATTCACTCTCAAGCTACACCAAAGAACGCTGATTTATTTTGCATGACAACTATGAATTTTAAGTAAGGCACATTAAAAAAGTCTCCTCAGCCCTACTCTAAATATTATTGCTCTTTAACAGGGGTAGTTTCTCTGTAACACTGAGATAGCAGACAGTGCCATGATGGGCGGCGTCAGCAGGGGACCTGCGTGATGTTCTCTCACGAGACATAGGGCAAGCATTGATGAGCGCCCGCCTTCGAGGAGATGAGGGAATAGGGAAGAGGGGGAGCCAGAATAGGTGGAGCCAGAAGAGGAGAAAAAAGAGAGAAAAAAGAAAAAATTCACAGGCAAACATCCTACTCTCATTATCACACAGGTAGCTCACAACACATCGTATCCAGCTCATCCACTGAGTCATCACTCAACCTGATAAGTTTACTGGGGGGGCTATCTGTTACAGCTACAGGGACATCCTGCTCTGCTGTGTGCTGCCACAGTGACTCCCTGACTTTGCTGTGACACAACAAGAGCTGGGAGATTCCCAAAGCTGTAGCTCATCATTTTGTACTCCTATTTTAAATGTAAATAGTCTTTTTTACTGTACTTGCATATTACATGCTTTGTTTTATGCAATGTTCCATATTTTGTGTAAATCCCAGAATGAGTACCTGCTGCTTTTTGCAATAACCAATAGGTTCCCAATAAAATAGTAAAAGCTTCAGATGTCAAAGATGACGAAGTACAAACAGCTCAAGATGATTTCCATCTTGCCACTTTGTTAAAATAAAACTAGGTGAGAAGTTACACCATTCAAAGATACTTGCTATGTTTTGAAGTTGGTAAAGCACACAATTTTCAGGTCTACCTTTACTTGCTCCATGGCCAGAAACACAGTAGAAGGTGCTGGAATTATAGGTACCAGTAACTATAATTAGTCACTCAGTTTCATAGTATGTGGTGTAATAAAACAGTTGTACTACATAAATAGTAGTACCTATGGGCTACGAAAAAGCAGAAGAATTGAAATGTAGTCCACCTACAGTATTTAGGGATAAGATGTTGTGTATGTTGGCATCAATGCTTTTTTTAAATTTGACCAGCCAATGACCAGAAAGTCTATTACAGAGCAGGTCTATGTTATATTCTTTTTTGAAGCAGATGATGGGAATCGACCATTTCTTCCAGAATAAACTGACTGCTACTTTCTGCTAATTTGCAGTCATCTGTTCATATAGCTGGTAAAATATATGAGCTAACCTGCTGCTGACGGGTTGCACATGTGCAACATACAGTAGCTCCTATGTAAGACTTGATAAAGAAGGTTGTGGGTGCAACAAAAGGCTGCTCTAAGCAGACTCATCTCCACCCTACGTTCAGTATTCCTTTTTGATAGCCCATAACCGCTTGGATGATGTATTTTTTAATAACAAGCAATATTACAGAGCCTGGTAATAAAACGCAAGAGGGAAAGAAAGACAGAAGGGGATAGAACGATATATAAAGAGAAAAGAAAATATGGGAGTGAGAGAGAGGGATAGGAATAGGGAAATAGAGAGGTATCCAGTGATAGCCAGCTAGCTGTGTATCACATTGTATTGGAAGAAGCTCAGGGCTTGGTTGCTCTTTTGGATGGAATATAACTGACTGAGTAAACAATCAGACAGTAGCATTATAAGGTGCGAAAGGCAACAAAAAATGCACGCCTTGAAATGAATAGACCACTGTAAATAGCATCATTTTGCTAAAGATAATCCTGTAAACATCCCTATTTACACATAGTTGGTTAATGTTTATGCTCTTTGAAGAAAATGTGTTAGCAGTTGATCTGTAGCCCTTCTCTGTAGAAGAGAGGGACTAAAAATAAGGAAGACACACACATGTAAATAGCTGCTCCCCTGGGCCCTTAGTTTGCCTCTAATTGAAGTATTGACGGGTTTAAATGAAGCAGAAATGCACTGAAGAGGTTCAGCGGCCTTTGGAAAGCACAAAGACATGCGTGCACATTCTTATGCAAGCACGCACGCACGCATGCACACACACACACACACACACACACACAAAGTGAGGGATAGTGAGGGAAAGGGGGCAGACAGGCAGCAGTGCATACTGAGACACTTAACGGGCTCCCTTTTCAAACTACTCAAGCGAATAAGTACACTTTCACAGAAAGCATCTTGAGTCCACAAGTGCACAGTTCAGGGTTAAAAGGCATGAAATGTGATATTTTGATCATTGACAAGAGCACAGCTGTGCCGTCATGTAATGACTGAGCTTCCAACCACCCAGTAGCAAGATGTATAACACAAGCTAAAGAGACAAAAACGTCATAACTCTTGGCTTTGTATATAATAACACTTTCCCCTTTTTAAGATGTCAATAATTTGTACTGGGTAAAACTAAACTGGAAATGAGACGGCTGTAAGGAGGGACTGACCAGGAATCTGTAAAATAGGGAATCTACGTTGTTAGCTTAGTCGCAGTGGGCGTGATTTACAATATGTGGTATTGTAATACATGTAAATCTCCATCAATTGTCCTGATTATGCCTGTGAGGAGCAGCTCTCAGCTACTTCCAGCATAGACCTATAGTACATTACAATGTAGTCTCAGCTCGCACACACACACACACACACACACACACACACACACACACACACACAAACACACACACACAGTAAATGCTTTAAGACAGATACATTAAAAGCAATCTCTTGCTTTCCCTTCCTCCCCCTTTACATTCCCAATGCTATGTGTGTCCCGGGGCCCACTGTCTCCGTGTCATGGAAGAGGCTGATCTGGGGCTGAGGCTGGGGCAATGGCACTGCGGGAGGATAATACACTTCAACACTCATTCCATCATCTCCTCTACTCGCCGGGCATCCTGGGAAAGTAGGCCACCACACCACACCATGCCTCACTGGTCTATTCCCCCCAAACGCACACACATTGAAATGCATATAGCCTATAATGTACCCACCCACTAACATGCGCCCGGCACACACACTCAGACACACACACACACACAGTCCTCCGGCTCAACAGGATTCTTCTCACAGGGCACCTTGTACACAGGGATGACTGGTTGAGTGGAGCCACACTAATGCCCCGTTCTCCTGCACAATTACTCTCACAACCAACACACTCACTCACCACCACTCTGCCACAGAATGCTCAGATGACAACCGGAGAGAAATACCTCCTGGGAAAACGGGAGGGAGAGAGGAAGAGAGTGCAATGAAGGTCCTTCTATTGCTTGGCCTGGCTACGGCGCACAGCAACTCGGCTACTGTTAGTTGTCTTTCTGTCTGCAATATTCCGGCAGCTACTGTACAGCACATGCTGACCAATGACCAGTGTGGTACGGTAAAAAAAAATCGATGTTGCCCAGGCCTTGGTCTGTGCTGATTGGCCGTGTAACTGTGCTCTCCCGGAGGGTTCAGAGTCAGGTCCAGGCGCTGCATGGCAACCATAGCCTATAGTAAGCTAATGTACGGACAGAAACACAGAGTGCTACATAAGCACTTCAATGTCAGCGTCATTAACTATGACAAGATTATACTGTACAGTACAGTGGGTGAGGCCAGAGTGCTGACTACCACAGATCCACTGTCAGTGTTAAGGATTTCTTTTTTGTTGACAAATCAGAGTAAGTATAAGAAAATCAAAGCTAGTGCACATTTTTACTAATGTCTGATGTGCATATGGTTGCTGATTTGTGTGTGAGAGTGGGTGTGTTGAAGTGGGCTTGTATGTATTGTATGTGCGTGCGTGTTTGAGCATCTTTGTGTGTGTGTGTGTGTGTGTGTGTGTGTGTGTGCTGGTATGTATGTATGTCTGTAAGTACTGTATGCTTGTGTGAGTGTTTGCATATTTGTGTAACAGTCAATGGGGTGTGGGGTACGTACATCTGAGCACCATCAACGCAATACCGGACTGGAGATTGGAGACCAGGGCATTACCAATCTGCAGAGACACACCACTATCTGTCTGGATTCAAATGCAAAACCGCAAGATATCCTTGTTTAAGTATGGCACTACTCAACTGTGAGATGATTCCACGTACAAATATTATAGTAGCCAACAGACCCTCTGAGCAACCTTCAGGTGCTTTACATACTTAAGGGTAAAGAGATATCTAATGACTGACCAGTTGAAAAGGCCTTATTAGGTAACTGATTTGTGCCCCCATTCCTTTTAAATTCCCACTGATGTTACTGATGCTTAAGCCTTATAGATGGCTCTGCTTTATGTTGGTTTAGTAACCATAAAGAGATTTGAGATGCTGAATCTACATCAGGTTGCTGCTGGTACTGATGAAAAAAGACCTGGCAAAGCAGGCACTCTCCATCCCCTGTTGGTTAATGATGACTACAAGGTTATAGGAGAACACGCTAAGGAAAATCAATCCACACCCAGGGACAGGGCTGATTAAGGATGTCAAAAGGTATAGGATGGCACAACACATTGATGTGACTTCAGGGAATTAGAGATGTAGGGAGGGCACACTTGTGACATTATTAAGGTGATATATGTAAGGTGCTATTTGTTATTTTTATTTTAAATGTGATTAAGGCAGGAATGTTATAATTCCCGAGGGGGGGGGGGGCAGTGTAATGTGACAGTAGGGACAACATTTGACCCATCCCATGTATTTCCACTTTTAGCTAACTCAAACTCACTTGTTGACGCTTCACCCAATAATAACAAACAAACATACTGAAACAATTTGATGAATATACTTCAAGTCCAAAAGTATCATTAAAGAGCATATAGTGCCTTACTTTTGACGGTGAGGTACATGGACTTGCTGACGTCAGCTCCCACGTCATTGCTGACCTTACACAGGTAGTAGCCACTGTCCTCTTCCAGCACGTGTTTGATAAGCAGGGAGCCATTGGCCAGCAGTTGAATACGGGAGCCAGAGTTCAGGGCAATGGGCTGGAACTGGGGAACCCCGTTACCTAAGGAGGAGACAAAGATGGCATGAGTCAGGGCATGGAAACAACTGGATGTTGTTTGCATATCTAAAGGACCAGTAGGTCTGTGATATACTTGAGTCCTTCACTGGAACCATTTTATTTTGTCATAAGCAGCGGTTCATATAGATTACATGTCTCAGAAACGGGGGGGGGTTCAACCCCCTCTTCCTGAGTAGAGAAGAGACCTCTTTCTGGCTAACAAGTGGTACTGACAGGATGTCATAGCCAGAATGTAGACAACTATAAAACATGCCCTTTTGTCATTAAAAGCATTCATTTGAAACTAAATGAACAGGCAGAAGATCATGCCATTATGACTGGGTCCGAGGGCAATTAACTGGAGAAATCCCCCAAGGACATCCTGTCAGAATAGGCAATAAAGGAAACAAAGCCGCTTTTCCAGAATTGAGTTCTGCCCTAACCAACGACTGCCAAAATTAGGTCACATACAGTCACCTCCAAAATAATTGGCACACTGATGGCAATGAGCGATTTAGTATTTTTCCTCAATGTGGAATACGTTGTTCTACATTAAAGATACAAGGGAATCAATTAAAACATGATCTAATTAAAAATGTACTTCTTAGTTTCAAAAAGAAAACAATGAGCACACTGGAAAATATCTTAGATGATAACAATGACTGGAATAGGTTGCAAATGACCCTTAACAGGTAATGTAGTAGCTATTTTGCAAAGCCTGAAATTCACACAGTAGTAATCAAGAGTACCCAAAAAAAATATTATGAAATTACAAAAAGTGTGTTGTTCTAATAGTTGGGTTAGAATATTTCTCCTAACCAGTTCTAACTTCAGAAACTGTTCCACAATGTGTGATGTTTACTTGAGTGTGTATATATATATATATATATATATATATATATATATACACACCGATCAGCCATAACATTATGACCACTGACAGGTGAAGTGAATAACACTGATAATCTCGTTATCATGGCACCTGTCAGTGGGTGGGATATATTAGGCAGCAAGTGAACATTCTGTCCTCAAAGTTGATGTGTTAGAAGCAGGAAAAATGGGTAAGCGTAAGGATCTGAGCAACTTTGACAAGGGCCAAATTGTGATGGCTAGACGACTAGATCAGAGCATCTCCAAAACTGCAGCCCTTGTGGGGTGTTCCCGGTCTGCAGAGGTCAGTACCTATCAAAAGTGGTCCAAGGAAGGAAATGCAGTGAATGGGCAACAGGGTCATGGGCGGCCAAGGCTCATTGATGCACGTGGGGAGCGAAGGCTGGCCCGTCTGGTCCGATAAAAGTTAATGCTGGTAATGATAGAAAGGTGTCAGAACACAATGCATTGCAGCTTGTTGCGTATGGGGCTGCGTCGCCGCAGACCAGTCAGTGTGCCCATGTTGACCCCTGTCCTCTGCCGAAAGCGCGTACAATGGGCACGTGAGCATCGGAACTGGACCACAGAGCAATGGAAGAAGGTGGCCTGGTCTGATGAATCACATTTCCTTTTACATCACGTGGATGGACGGGTGCATGTGCGTCGCTTACCTGGAGAACACATGGCACCAGGATGCACTATGGGAGGAAGGCAAGCCGGCGGAGGCAGTGTGATGCTTTGGGCAATGTTCTGCTGGAAAAACCTTGGGTCCTGTCATCCATGTGGATGTTACTTTGACACGTACCACCTACCTGAGCATTGTTGCAGACCATGTGCACCCTTTCATGGCAACAGTATTCCCTGATGGCATTGGCCTCTTTCAGCAGGATAATGCGCCCTGCCACAAAGCAAAAATGGTTCAGGAATGGTTTGAGGAACACAACAACGAGGTTCAAGGTGTTGACTTGACCTCCAAATTCCCCAGATCTCAATCCAATCGAGCATCTGTGGGATGTGCTGGACAAACAGGACCAATCCATGGAGGCCTCACCTCGTAACTTACAGGACTTAAAGAATCTGCTGCTAACGTCTTGGTGCCAGATACCACAGCACACCTTCACAGGTCTAGTGGAGTGAATGCCTCAATGGGTCAGGGCTGTGTTGACAGCAAAAGGGGGACCTACACAATATTAGGCAGGTGGTCATAATGTTATGGCTGATAGGTGTATATTCATATAAAAAACAGTATTTATGTTACGTATACTGTCTTATCTTGCATTCAAATGCATTTGGTTGCTCTATCAGGACCATTTATCATTGCTCCATAGTTTTATTTAAGTCCTTAATTATTGTCTTGCAGGTTTTTTTTTGTTTTTTTTTAATAAAATTAGCTGAATTCGCCAGCTGCATATTGCCTGCCTCTAGTTAGCTAAAATGTTTTCCTTCTGGCAAACTCCACAACAAGCATGGAGTTTGCCAGAAGGATCCTAAAGAACTCTTAGACATTGAAAACCAAGATTCTCTTGTCTGGTGAAATCAAGACTGAACTCTTTGGCCTGAATGTGGAAGAAACCTTGAGTGGCCAGAGCCTGGGCTTTGAACCTGATTGAAAATCATTGGAGAGACCTGAAAACAGATGTGCAACAACATTCCCCATCTAACCTGATAGAGATTGATATAACTTACAGAGAACAAGTGAAGAAACTCCCTAAATACAGGTGTGCCAATTTGGTAGCTTCATTCTTCAACAACATACTGAGTGAAGGTGTCTGAATACTTATTTAAATGTGATATTTCAGTTTTTTTTAATATAAATTTGCTAAATGATTTTGCTTGGTCATTATGGGGGTTAAGGAAAAAAATCTATTTCCTCCATTTTAGAATATGGATATAACATAAAATGTTGAAAAATTGAAGGGATTTGAATACTCTGAATGCACTGTAGGTGCCTTGCAGGCCGTTAATGAAACAAATGTTCCTCCCAGGTTGATAATGGTAGATTAGTATAATTGCAGACTGGTTTGCTTAATGGGTTTGTAGCAGATAAGGATAAACAGGTTACTCCCAGGTTGATAAGTAGGTGCCATGATGACTTAATGAAACATATACAGTGGATATAAAAAGTCTACACACCCCTGTTAAAATTCCAGGTTTTTGTGATGTAAAAGAATAAGACAAAGATAAATCATGTCAGAACTTTTTCCACTTTTAATGTGACCTATAATGTGAACAATTCAATTGAAAAAACAAACTGAAATCTTCGAGGGGCAAAAATGAAAAATAAAAACCTTACAATAACCTGGTTGCATAAGTGTGCACACGCTCTTATAACTGGGGATGTGGCTGTGTTCAGAATTAACCAATCAAAATCAAACTCATGTTAAATAGAAGTCATTACACACCTGCCATCATTTAAAGTGACTCTGACTAATCATAAATAAAGTTCAGCTGTTCTAGTGGGATTTCCCTGACATTTTCTTAGTTGCATCTCAGAGCAATAGCCATGGTCCGCAGAGAGCTTCCAAAGCATCAGAGGGATCTCATTGTTCAAAGATATCAGTCAGGAGAAGGGTACAAAATAATTTCCAAAGCATTAGATATACCATGGAACACAGTGAAGACAGTCATCATCAAGTGGAGAAAATATGGCACAACAGAGACATTACCAAGAACTGGACGTCCCTCCAAAATTGATGAAAAGACGAGAAGAAAACTGGGCAGGGAGGCTTCCAAGAGGCCTACAGCAACATTAAAGGAACTGCAGGAATTTCTGGCAAGTACTGACTGTGTGCTACATGTGACAACAATCTCCCATATTCTTCATATGAATGGGCTATAGGGTAGGGTGGCAAGACAGAAGCCTTTTCTTACAAAGAAAAACATCCAAGCCCGGCTGAAGTTTGCAAAAACAAACATCAAGTCCCCCAAAAGCACGTGGGAAAATGTGTTATGGTCTGATGAAACCAAGGTTGAACTTTTTGGCCATAATTCCAAAAGGTATGTTTGGCGCAAAAACAACACTGCACATCACCCAAAG
>JACXGI010000423.1:0-43024 GCA_016801175.1 Esox masquinongy
TGAGGTAGGGTGGCAAGACGGAAGCCTTTTCTTACAAAGAAAAACATCCAAGCCTGGCTGAAGTTTGCAAAAACAAACATCAAGTCCCCCAAAAGCACGTGGGAAAATGTGTTATGGTCTGATGAAACCAAGGTTGAACTTTTTGGCCATAATTCCAAAATGTAGGTTTGGCGCAAAAACAACACTGCACATCACCCAAAGAACACCATACCCACAGTGAAGCATGGTGGTGGCAGCATCATGCTTTGGGGTTGTTTTTCTTCAGCTGGAACCGGGGCCTTAGTCAGGGTGGAGGGAATTATGAACAGTTCCAAAAACCAGGCAATTTTGGCACAAAACCTTCAGGCGTCCGTTAGAAAGCTGAAGATGAAGAGGAAGTTTACCTTTCAGCACGACAAAGACCCAAAGCACACATCCAAATCCACAAAAGCATGGCTTCACCAGAAGAAGATTAATGTTTTGGAATGGCCCAGCCAGAGCCCAGACCTGAATCCAGTTGAACATCTGTGGGGTGATCTGAAGAGGGCTGTGCACAGAAGATGTATTCGCAATCTGCCAGACTTGGAGCGCTTTTGCAAAGAAGAGTGGGCAAATATTGCCACATCAAGATGGGCCATGCTAATAGACTCCTTCCCAAAAAGACTGAGTGCTGTAATAAAATCAAAAGGTGATTCAACAAAGTATTGGTTTAATGGTGTGCATACTTATGCAACCAGGTTATCGTGAGTTATTTATTTTTTATTTTTCCCCCTCAAAGATTTCAGTTTGTTTTTCAATTGAATTGTTCATGTTATAGGTCACATTAAAGGTGGAAAACGTTCTCACATGATTTATCTTTGTCTCATTCTTTTACATCACAAGAACCTGCCATTTTAACAGGGGTGTGTAGACTTTTTATATCCACTGTATCTACTTCAATGCCATTTCTGTTCTGAGACGCTAAACATTGGTGGTTGGCATTTTCTATTAATTCCCTGTGAACTTTATATGGGGCAGTATTATGTAATGACAGTGCAAGTTTCTTCCTCTCTGGACCACGAAATGGCCTGGCCTTAATACCATCTTTAACAGAATGTATAATAATGCCTGAATATTAGACTTGGAAATCTAGTATATTCACATTGTCCAAAACAATATACAATTTTAACTCGCATGAAGAATGGCCACAGTATTCATTTATTGTAAGATATGGTTTTTTTATATATCCTTTTCTGAGCAACTGTAAAGTGATGATTTCGAAAAGTTACTACACAGTAAGGATTGGACTCTTTAATTTTTTCTGCAAATAGACCTACCCATGAGAACCTCTTCAAATATCTTCCACTTTTTTCAGAATGGACCCTGTCCCATTCATGATGAGTAAACGTAAACACACTTGTTTGGAGTGGGAAGTCTGAACCCTCCAAAATCTGCTGCATCTGACATAACACTTCAGTGTGTCCTTGCTTATACTGATATCAACATCTACAGATAAATATTGCTCATAAGATTTTGTTTCCATAGAGCTTGCAAAGTCCTCATCAGTTGCACCTTTATCAGAAATGTCTGTCTCTATCTGATAGTATTAATTTCAAATCATCATTACAGGCTACATCAGGATGAACATCAAAACCAGTTTCTGTATCTTCAAACGTGTCTAAAGGTTGCAAATTAAGTTGGCCATCTGAGGGTGTTGTCTGACAAGTTGACATTCTCTCATTTAAAGTGTCTTTGGGAAGCAGATGATCTACATGAGCCTCATTTACATTCTCTGTTTGTATAATTTTTTGAGTTGAACCTTGTCCTCACTAGCGATAGAATGTATAAATGATTCAAGGTCACCTTTAAGAATGAATCTTTTTTGCATTGGCTGTACTTTAACGCAACATGATTGTGACAGCCACTTACTGGCCCAATCCCAATGTCCCCCCTAAACCCTAAGCCCTGAACCCTCACAGACTTAACTGAGGTCACCTGGTAAGTGACTGAGTGCAAGAGGCTGCAAGGGCTCTAAATGCAATAAATAGTAATGGGACAGCACTTTGTGACTTTATTATGGTACCTTGACGACGCTGAAACATGTTGCACACTTGTGGGTTTGGGACTTTTTATTTTACGTTTTTTACTTTATTCGCAGCCAAGGCACTTAATAGAGCGACTGCCTGATTTATATGTCTTGCAGGCTGTTGCCCTACAGAGTGGACAAGAGGTAATTGTCAATAATAATCTATATTTGTCAATAATCAATGTACTATTTTTGGTCAAATCAGCATTGTTAAGCAAAAACTAAAATAAATAGTTAAATATACTAGGTGTGTAATAAGGTGATTACATTCCTCTGATTTCATGTGTTCTATGTGCCATCCTAAATCCTTGTTAATGTAGTGCAGTTTACTGTTCAGTTTACTGTACTCTTATAAAGCGGATTTGCCTGGATTTTTCTCTCGCATCTGGGCTTCCCTTGGTAAGCCCCGTGTTTCACGTCACAACGCTATGAACTGTGGGCAATTCCCTCAGGCAAAGTCCTTAAGAAATGTGGATTCATGAAAAGGGTGCATAAAGGGCTCAAAATGTCTGTGAAAGAGCCCTTGTGAACTTGATGTGAATTTGACAGTGGGACAGCCCTAAGCCCTCACAGACTTAGCGGTAACATGCTTCAAAATCTGTGAGTCTGTGAGTGTGGACATTGGGATTGGGCCACTGACTGTTCAGCACAAATGTGCACATGCACAGACAGAAACAGTTACTTTTCTCTGACCTCACTAGCTAGTTTGTTACTCTGAACGTGCAGGACATTGCTCTGCTCTGACGCTCGTGCGATAGTAAACCGTGCGCGATCCATTGAATCTTTTCATACTCTGCTCTTCCATTTTAATCTGCCTGTCTCTAGACATTTTATTTTGCTTCTCCAGTGTTAGAGTTATCTGATGTTGTGGTTCTGCGCTGCTAGCATTAGGATACTCCCTGAACTCTGCTCTTTGTTGCATCTAACAATGTTTGATCAAATTGCTTGTGTTAAATTCTTGCTTTTCCTTTCCTCCTCTTGACAGTTTAGCAGAGCAGAGCTTGCACTCTGCTTGTGTCATTGCTGACATCTCCATCTCCCCGCTCCACCAATCGTGAGTTCTATATACAGTTGTGCTTAAAAAAAGTTTGCATACCCTGGCAGAAATTGTGAAATTTTGGCATTGATTTTGAAAATATGACTGATCATGCAAAAGAAATTGATTTTATTTAAGGATAGTGATCATATGAAGCCATTTATTATCACATAGTTGTTTGGCTCCTTTTTAAATCATAATGAGAACAGAAATCACCCAAATGGCCCTGAGCAAAATTTTTCATTCCTTTGAATGTTTGGCCTTGTTACAGACACACAAGGTGACACACAGGTGAAAATGGCAATTAAAGGGGAATTTCCCACACCTGTGGCTTTTTAAATTGCAATTAGTGTCTGTGTATAAATAATCAATGAGTTTGTTAGCTCTCATGTGGATGCACTGAGCAGGCTAGATACTGAGCCATGGGGAGGAGAAAAGAACTGTCAAAAGACCTGCGTAACAAGGTAATGGAACTTGGAAAAGGGTATAAAAAGATATCCAAAGTCTTGTAAATGCCAGTCAGTACTGTTCAATCACTTATTAAGAAGTGGAAAATACCGGGATCTCGTGATACCAAGCCAAGGACAGGAAGACCAAGAAAGATTTCAGCCAAAACTGCCAGAATAATTGTTCAGGATACAAAGAAAAACCCAAAGGTAACCTCAGGAGAAATACAGGATGCCCTGGAAAAAGACGGTGTGGTTGTTTCAAGGATCACAATAAGACAATACTTTACTGCACCAATGCCACAAAAAGGCCTCGTTACAATATGCCCGACAACACTTTGACACACCTCACAGCTTCTGGCACACTGTAATTTGGAGTGACGAGACCAAAATAGAGCTATGTTTTAAGAGGGGTTAACAAGGCCTATAGTGAACAGAATACCATCCCCACCGTGAAGCATGGTGTTTTGGGTGTGTGTGAACAATAAAAGCACAGAGAATCGTGTGAAAATTGATGGCAAGATGAATGCAGCATGTTATCAGAAAATACTGGCAGCCAATTTACATTTCTCTGCACAAAAGCTGTGCATGGGACGCTCTTGGACTATCCAACACGACAATGACCCTAAGCACAAGGGCAAGTTGACCCTCCAGTAATTACAGCAGAAAAAGGTGAACGTTCTGGAGTGGCCATCACAGTTTCCTGACCTTCAAATCATCAAGCCACTTGATGGGGAGAACTCAAACGTGCGGTTCATGCAAGACAACCAAAGACTTTGCATGACCTGGAGGCATTTTGCCAAGATGAATGGGCAGCTATATCACCTGCAAGAATTCGGGGCCACATAGACAACTATTACAAAAGACTGCACACTGTCATTCATGCTAAATGGGGCAATGCACAGTATTAAGAACTAAGGCTATGCAGAATTCTGAACAGGGGTCAGTTCATTTTTTTTCTTTGTTGCCATGTTTTGTTTTATGATTGTGCCATTCTGTTATAACCTACAGTTGAATGTGAATCCCATAAGACTGCTCACTCATTTTCTTTAAAAATGGTACATATAATTCCAATTCTCCAAGGGTATGCAAACTTTTGAGCACAACTGTACATCTGATATATTTCCATATTTGTATTGTTTCTTGTCAGGTGTTTGTTATCTAGATGTTTCTTTGAAGTACTTTTACAGAGAGGAATGGCATTCATGATACTGTGTTAAAATGTATGCATATTGTTTTGGTCATGAGTTTTTTTTAATTTTTATTATGTCAACTTGGGAGAAAGTGGTTCATTATGCTGACACTGAAAAGGCTGCTATATGCTGCTTGACAGTGATTAAAGTCAAAACTTTGGTGTGTTTACTGAACATTTATCATTATATTGTGACACAATGGCAGTTGTATGATACTGTGAATAAAGGTCCTTATTGAATTAAGATGACTGACTCTAAGCAGTTGTTTCTTTACTTGCATTTACAATGTATTTAATAGAAATTATGGTGAATAAATACTGTACAATTTACAAATCGGCTCATTTGTAAAAGATAATAATTGTCTTTTCACAGTAATTAATGTAATGCTATAAGGCCTAGACTGGTGGTTATGTTGGTTTGCTCCCAATTTTGCCAATAAAAATGTGTTAAACTCAATATAACAAGGAGATTGTCTGGAAAATAATATCTTGAAGGTTAAGTCCATGATGTGTTGTTAAGAAATGCTTAAGGTGTTGCATGTTCATTTATTTCATTATTTTAACAATATTCAACGTTAAAATATGCCATCCATTTTATTATGATATTGTGAGAAGCGCAAGTAACATATTTCATATATATTTCAACATATTCAGGGCACATATGTAAATATATGTTGAGAACTCCTCTACATATATTTGCATATATGTTTTGCATGAGTTTTCCGTGTGGAAAAGGTGAACAAATACCTTCACTCTGTTTTTTAAACAAAATAATTACCTATTTCTTTTTTTTCACTCAATTAAAGGTTAGATTCATATGATATTTTAAGTGTTAACACCGAGCTGCTAAACAACAATTAAAATTTTCCACAACATATTTTTGTTCATTTTGTTAAAAACGTGGGATGAAATAGCTATTCAGTAGATGTCTTGTTCTTCGAACTGTGTTCCTCTCACACGTCTCTTTCAGCCCATGAAAAATAAAGTGGAAGCCTGAAGGTCTCTGATCCCATAGCCATACTGTCTCCTGCCATTGTGCTGTTGTTTAATACACATAACCTTCCACCAAGTAGAATTCCACATTGTACAATTACTACACAGTTAAGATATTGCATAAAACATTAGTTCCTCAATCAGGACAGATGCAGATGGTGCGGATATTTGATCCAGCCCTGAATCGCACCCAATCTTGGACCATCATGGTCTTGTGAGGGGGTCTGAATGTGCTGTAATTTTTCTTGGTAAATCAACATCATGTGCAACTTTACCTTTACTGTCAACACTTATGGAAGGCACTGTATCAGTGACTGTCAAATGGATCCAGAAACACCAGGAGGTTACGAAACCTCAGGTTCAGCGTTACCTCCACATTTGGGTCAATCTGACAAATTTAAGTCTATTGTGGTTTTCAGGTGACCAGTGAGCTGGCAGACACAGAGGGGTGTGAGGGACATACAGGACCACACAGTCAGCAGTCTGATGGATACCATTGTCCTGCCAGGTGATATCTCTCCTCAGTCCTGCCAAGTCCTGCCTTATTCCATGTTGCTTCCTGCTGCTGACACTTCAGTGGTTGAAGGTGCCAGAGAGTCTGCGGTTCTCCAGCCCAGTTGCCTGCCTTGTGATGGCATCGTCTTTGTGAGTTAATGTGGCATCCACAAGAGCCCAAGAAACAGGGCAAGGGAAACCTAATAAGTTGGTGTATGATCCTGAAGGGTTATTTCTCGGCGGTTACAACTCAACAGGGCCATCTGAATAGACAAAAAAGAATGTGGCAACAGCTTTGATATTAGATATCAGGCAACTTCCATCACAGATCATCTGACAGCATAGAGGGTGACCAGTGATGTGGCACACTGCTTGGCAGAGGATTCATTTTAAATTGCTCAGCATGACTAAGAAGAGTTGATGCAGTGGTGCCTTTCAAAATGTAAATTCCAGTTCAGAATTATCTCAACATTGCTCACATTCCAGAATAATATTTTTAACTTTGGCTCTGACATTGTGTGAGGTTTCAAATCTGGTTTTGCATAGGCCTTCTGCAGCTACATGTTAGTGCTATGACATACTTGGTTAGGAAAGGAAATACCAGATTTTTTCTGGTTGATTTTTGCTGATAAGGTCAAGTGAAACATTATCTCTGTACAGTACAGTAACTACTTTGTGTGAGGCTGACACTGAAAGTGACATTTCTGTGAACAACTGCCAGGGTAATAGGATTTAAATCCAAAAAAGTGTTGACATCCAAACTTATTTGATCTATTTTCGCAGATGTGCACATTTAATCCAAATCCAATTATTGCTATTCTGCCTGACAGTGTGTGGACAGATGTCCCTAGTAGATGCCTGTACGTTTAGGCTATGGAAAAACTTCCGATTGACATAGTCTGCCTCCACAGGTCCAGATGGGGACTTGCATGCACATGCGTAAAGTCTATTGCGCCTATAACTTTCGGGAAGCCTGAAAAAGAGGATTACATTAATACAGAGGCTTGTTAACCTTTAGGCTACTTTACATTTATTTTAACTCTCACATACCTGCAATTGAATAAAACGCCACCTTGATTCTTTGTGTTTCAAGATAACCAGGGAAAGTGATGAAAATATTCAGGTGCTTATTTAGAGCATGGGATACCCTTATTTCCTGGCATGCAGTTACCTTCTGCATCACCAACACTGTACAAGAATGCCCCACATGCAAAGAAACGCAGAGCTCTGCAAACAGTGGTCAAGGCTTGGCTACGGTGAGTGTGCTTCCTTATGTGTGGTTCCAGGAGACTGCATAGGTTATCTAGGCAGGGGCATACTGAACCTGTATCTCTCCCACAGATACTCATCAGGGAAGCCCAGTGGAGAACTTCTGTCTATGAAGACCCTTGGGGTTGGTGGTGTAAACGCTATGTGTAGAATCTGAGCACCTTCATCCACTGGGTTGTTGAGGAATGGACGTGCCATATTTGGTTGCAACTTGCTGGTCTTTAGATGCACTGCTTGAATAGGCTAAATCTCAAATTGCATACTTGCATATGTAGAGGGTTAGAAAATGGCCTCTTTTAAAAAGTAATCCTATTATCATCCAGTTTGTATTTGATTATTCGGTTTGTCTTGTGAGTTAATATATTGTATTCAGATAATATGTACTGTAATTTGTATAATGTATTATGTGTTGCATCAGAAAGGTGTTAAAGTTTTTAGAAGCTACACTTTACAAGTTAAGATATTTTCCTCAGTACGGTTTTGGCGCAAAAGTTAGTAATAGGCGCGTATGTTTCAGTGGCAATTTTAATAGCTAATGTGAGTAGATGCAGCTATGCCTGGAGGGAACGATTATTGTTGTTACTGTATTAAATAATGTCTAGCAAGTAATGGTAATTAAAATGCTGTTAATGTAGAATGGACATGTAAAATTATACAATTACTTAGGACATTAGTTATTATATTACATTACATATACACATTTATATTGAAAGGATAAGTACACCTACCTATTCTGGTTTCATCAGAATAGATTAGTAAATGTATGGTGAATATATTATGGTGAATGACTGTTATTGTATGTGTATGGATGGTTGTTGGAATACGTCTGGAGGTTAAGAATTAATTGTATAATGAAATATGTTTTAATGAACAATTGTTAATTTTTTTAGATGATTTTGGCAGAAATAAATATGTGCTCAGACCAAATGCACTAAAAGTTTGTGCTGTTTCTCTTCTGCTTCCACAGACGTACTGTAACTGCCTGTGTAGCACTTGCTACTGGCCAAGGTAACCCCTAGGCCTGAGGCCGGTAACCCATACTATATAGTATGCCAGAATAGTATGCGACAAGATTAGTATGTCTCAAACAATTGTCTGCTGAAAATAGTATGCCAAAGGTTCCCGGATGGTCTACTATTTCTGGTGGATTTTTGAAGTATGCACCCAGGCATACAGGCTTTTTAGGCCACAACTACTTGCGCAGTGAAAGATAGGGGTTTCCAAGATTCTCTCGTCTTTTCACTTGACGGAAAAGTCAGTTATTGTCACCTATATTGATAGTTATTGCATCAATGTCGAACATTGCTGTGCTCTGAAATGAAATTGCTTTGGCAGTGTAAAGTTCGTCTTCAGTCGCGCTAGCAATTGCTCAATTCTTATGACTATTCCAAGTACTAAGATACTAATATGGCTTATAAGCTTTTAAAACGAACAGTGGCAAAAGCCATACAGTTCATAGATGCTATTTGTGGTGGAAGTAAACTTCATAAGAAATGTTAGTCAATTTAACACAATGATTCATGGTTTCTAGCTAAATATTCAGACTTGATACATTGATACAATAACTATCAATATAGGTGACGATAACTGACTTTTTCGTCAAGTGAAAAGAAGAAAGAATTGTGGAAACCCCTAATCTTTTACCACCCAAGGTGTTTTGATCTAGTCTATATTACCCCAAAAAGCTTCAAAAATCCCCCAGAAATAATTGCAATTTAACCGTAAACAGTTTCAGCTTAGGCTTACTAAAACGTTGCTACTGAAGGTTGTAGCCAGCAAAGTTTTTGTCTATCCTTACTAGGGCTGTCATGATATCAGATTTTCACTACACGATTATCGTGGCCAAAAGAATTCACGGTAACAATATTATCACGGTATCTATAGATAATTTAAAGAAAGAAAATGCTGTCACTCAAATTCATCTTCAACTTTGTTCAATGTGTTTTTTTTCTCTTTTCTGGCAAATTAATTACACACAAAATACCAGTGTATGGAGGTGGAGAGTCTGTAACCATAACTGTACAAATAAAAATAAAAGCATACAAAAAGAACATTTACACTTAATGGATAGTGAAAAGTCCACCAGATGAACTGATAAACAAAACATCCACAAGGCCTAACACCGTGAGGAGTTTTTGGAAAAATACAAAACATTTTTGCCTAGTGAATAGGCTACAAAAATGCGGTAACTCAAACACTAGTGTATAGGTCCAGTGTATAGGTCCAGACTTGTTGTTTAAGCAAATGCATCATTTGTTTATGAATAAGCTATGGAAAAACCAAGAGGAGTTTTTGGAAAAATACAATGTCCTTTTAACCATGTGAATAGGCAAAAACTGTGCGTCTTTGTGGACCTCTCCCGGGGGTTCTAGTGGGGCTAACGAGTTGATTTCAATGCCAGTGCATAGGTCCAGTCTCCTTGTTTAAGCACATGCATCGTTTGTCTATAAGTGACATGAATAAGGTATCGAAAAACCCGGATGGTCTACTTTTTCTGGTGGATTTTTTGAAGTATGCACCCAGGCATGCTTTTAAGGGTAATATAGACCACAACTACTTGCGCAGTGAAAGATAGGGGTTTCCAAGATTCTCTTGTCTTTTCACTTGACGGAAAAGTCAGTTAGAGGGATTTTTGGAAAAATACAACTTCAGTTTTGCCTAGTGAATATGATATTATCATATGTGTATAATTAACATGATATTAATATTTCATTTTTTAAATATCACGGTTATGATCAATACCGGTATGTCGTGACACCCCTAATCCTTACCCAAAAAGCATGCATAGATGCGTACATTGAAAATCCACCAGAAATATATATACAATATAACCATAAACACTTTTATTTTAGGCTTACTATAATGTAGCTACTGAAGGTTCCAGCGAAGTGTTTGTCTATCTGGAACAAATCCTAATGCGTAATGTGTTTTGACTGTGAAGAGATTCGTATGCGGGACCTATTTGCAGGTCCGCGTCTCTAACCACTACACTATTTAACAAGGGTAGTCGGTCACTCAGTCAGTCAGTAAGCGACATTTGCTTTCGCGGTCTGGAAATAAAATGTATAATATTAACCAGTAATGTATGACAATTGCATTGAAATTTAAATTGAAACTGCAGCAATGTGGATTCACTCCAGTCCTATGGGTGCATTCACAACGGCAGCCCAGTTCAGTTTTCAGAATAACTGACCAATCACTTCTACTTCATTGAATGAACTCCTCAAGAGGAACGTGAACATGGCTTCTGAGCGCTGTGGGCTCCACTGCAGAACACTTTACTTTACTGCTGCTATGATAGTTGGGCAAGGGACAAGGCCAAAGCGCATCTAAAATCTGAACCGTTAAGGTAAAAAACATGTTCTAATGTCTTTCAGCATGATACAGTTAAACCGGATCACTGCTAGATGTTAGCGTTTGCTAAATGAATAAAATCTTAATCAATCAAATCAAATGTATTTATAAAGCCCTTTTTACATCAGCAGTTGTCACAAAGTGCGTTCACAAAACACCCAGCCTGTATCGTGGTGGTTGAGAGGAGGAACCAGGCGCAGGCTTACTTGCATTCAAATATCAATTTAATAAAACAAACACCGAATACAATACATAAACAGATTCAAAGTGAAGCGCTGACATATAACAGCGAACGGACAAAGACTCACCAGGTACATTCAACAATGATCGAACCCACAGGACCAGCTGAGGACACATTTATACATACACATTGAAACAAGAGGAATCAGATACGAGTAATCAAAGACAATGACACAAATAACGAGTACGGGATGTGTTCTGTTATGGAATTTCTTGAGTTGATGTATACTAAATTCTATAAATGAGTTACTAGTTAAAAGTACTGAGTCCCCATGTTTAGACAAGAAAAGGACTGGAGGAGAGGGGGATCTGGTATTTGTTTATGGTCTGAATGGTATCAGTGGATCATTGGGTCCTCCGTCAATCTGTCTATCTGTTTAAACCATCAGTGTATCTGTTCATTGTCCAGATGGTGTGTGTCCCTTCTGAGTTGAATAGGTTACTTACAGTGTCCTTAGTTCCTTGGGATAAGGTGGGGAGACAGCCCGCCCTTTGGGTAAAACCTATATATCTTTCCACACCCCTTTTAACTGTTTAAATACTGACTAGTCTGTATTTTTGCCGGGCAGCGTAAGCGGAGCTGGCCTAAAAGAACCAATGTCTCTTACTGAGGGAGTCAGCGAGTGCCTGACTGACTGACTACCCCTAGATAAATAGTGTAGTGGTTAGAGACGGGGGCTCCGGAACGACAGGTCCCACGTTTGCCTCTCGTAACAGTCAAAACGCATTATGCCGGAGGTTCAGGAAAGGCAAAAACTTCGCTGGCAACAACCCTACATAGCTACGTAATAGGAAGCCTAAAATAAAACGGTTCTGGTGGATATTAGGATTTGTTCAGGTTAGACAAACACTTTCCTGGCTTCATGATTCTCTCGTCTTTCTACTTGCCAAAAATGTCAGTTGTCATTAGTGATGGCCATTCGAGGCTTCATTACTGTCCTTCTAGCAGCAGGATATTATGCAGTGCTAACTCAGATTTTCTTTTTCAAAATAAAAGCCATCATTGAACTGTATAAGTTATTATAGTTAACAATCTAGTCTGTACATTTTATGTTTAATGTCCGTTCCAAAGTTATTCTTGTCTGTTCTTTTTCACAGACTAGATTGTTAACTATATTGCCTTATACATTTCAATGATGGCTTTTATTGTGATAAAGAAAATCTGAGGGCTGCCAGCATAATATCCAGCTGCTAAAATAACGCTAATGAAGCCTCGAATGGCCATCACTAGTCATCGTCACCTATATTGATAGATACTGTATCTATGTCATGTATAAATGGCTAATTAGCTGTTAAAACGGCCAGTAGCAAAAGAGGATTTGTTCAGGATAGACAAAAACCTAGCTGGCTACAACCTTGAGTAGCTACGTTATGGGAAGCCTAAAATGAAACTGTTTACTGTTATATTGCGACTATTTCTGGTGGATTTTCGAATTATGTCTCAGGATTTGTTCAGGACAGACAAACACTTCGCTGGCTACATGATTCTCTCGTCTTTTCACTTGACGAAAAAGTATTTTATCGTCACCTATATTGATGCAGTAGTTATTGTATCAATGTCATTCAAGAATGGCTAATTAGCTGTTAAAACGGCCAGTGGCAAAGCCACAAAGTTCATAGATGCTATTTGTGGTGGAGGTAAACTTATTAAGAAACGTTACTCAGTTTAACACAACGCTTAATGGCGTCTAGCGAAATATCACTTGCTAATAAGCTTTTTAAACGGCCAGTGGAAAAAGTCATACAGTTCATAGATTCTATTTGTGGTGGAGGTAAACTTATAAGAAATGTTACTCAGTTTAACACTAGTTAATGGTGTCTAACAAAATATTCAAACTTGGCGTGATGTCAATGAGTGAAAATTATATGTCAAGAGGCTTTACTAACACCTGGCAACAGTGCAGTTTGGTGGCTTAGTGGTTAATGACACTGCCTTTCACGTGGGCGACCTGGGTTTGATTCTTGAGAGGGTAGCCACAATCAACATATCCTATTGTGGGCTGGCTGAACTAGGCTTACATGGTTTCTTGTTTTCAGATTCCTCACAGTTTTATTTTGTAAGCTTTTGACGTGTCTCTCTATTTTCAAATAAACTGCTAATTATGCCAAGAGAATTTTGTCTCTATACTTACTTCCATTAAGAGTTCCTATCATTGGAATTACCATAAAGGTTCATGATGAATGGGAAAACTGGGGCTGGGGGGGGTGGTTATCAGACTGGCAGCTGGAATCTTCAGGTATCGTCTTGATCTGCAACACAGCCAGGAGGACTTTGGGTGGTGGCAGCAACAAATCTTTAGTGCCTGGCACTTGGAAGGTGTGGGCAAAGACCACATGTCCTCCTAAGTTTGAACAGAGCAGGAGACAAGAAAATGTAAAGAGTGCATTCCTTAGGTTTACAAGGATTTACAGTGGAGAATGAAAATTTGGTTTGCTTTTGCAGGCTAGCAGCCTGCTGCCTTACCTGCACCCTATCTTCCTGGATAAAAGAACAGTACCAGTCCCGCTAGGATGGAGTAGCTCTTCAGCAGCTTTTTATAGGTCAGTCCCTGAAAGAAAGTTATCTACAAATTCCATTGAGTTGTGTGAGTCTGCTATATATCTCATCACCAGCCCTAGCTGGGAGGGACCAGAGATAAAGTTACACGCTGAAGCTATGTTCTGTTTTGTAACTTCCAACTTTTTCATCATCATATCAACGTGGATGACAATATCTCTAAACTCTCTATTCTTAGCATGATCGCTGGCGGATTCTTCAGTTCAGGTTTAGGGATGATAAATTTGCCAATGACTGAGCTTTCAGTTTTTCAGGATTACTGGCAAGAAGTTTCTGCTGCTGAGACCCCATAGGAGACTCAGGCTCTGATTCCAACTCATTATCTAATGCGGAGAACCGGTTGAAAGATTCTGTCGGCTCTAAGAGCAACCCAAGTTAAGCAGGCCAACAGCATTTCCAGTAACCAATGTTGTCCAGCAGCAAGGAGTGTGGCGGCTTTAGCACTACTAGCATTTCTGCCTGGTGGCAAAGACACTGTTTTGTCCTTTTCTACACTAAGTTGTCCCTTGCCTGAAACTGAGCTTCTAACATTGTTAACAACTCCAATTGGAGGCACAGTGCTACATAGCTACGGCTGGTCAGGGGTGAGTACGAGTAGATCCATTTATATCCAGAAAGGGTTTTGGTGTAATAAAAGTCTAATAAAAGGTGAACAAAACTAACACTTCTGTAAACTTTGATAGTTCATAAAATGTAATGGCAAAATGTTTGGGAAATGGCCAAGTTACTAACAGCAAACAGCTAACAAGCAGAACGAGGCACCACAAAAAGGAACAATAAAAATGTAATAATCATATTTTATTGTTTCTTTTTGTGGTGGGTTTCTTCAAATAACTCAAATACACCGATCAGCCATAACATTATGAGCACCTGCCTACTATTGTGTAGGTCCCTCTTTTGCCACCAAAACAGCTCTGACCCATTGAGGCATGGACTCCTCTAGACCTCTGAAGGTGTGCTGTGGTATCTGGCACTAAGACGTTAGTAGCAGATCCTTTATGTCCTGTAAGTTGCGAGGTGGGGCCTCCGTGGATCAGACTTGTTTGTCCAGCACATCTCACAGATGCTTGATTTGGATTGAGATTTGGGGAATTTGGAGGCCAAGTCAACACCTTGAACTCATTGTTGTGTTCCTTAAACCATTCCTGAACCATTTTTGTGGTGGGGCAGGGCGGATTATCCAGCTAAAAGAGGCCAATGCCATCAGGGAATAACCATGAAAGGGTGCACATGGTCTGCAACAATGCTTAGGTAGGTGGTAAGTGTCAAAGTAACATCCACATGAGTGGCAGGACCCAAGGTTTCCCAGCAGAACATTGCCCAAAGCATCACACTGCCTCTGTCGGCTTGCATTCTTCCCCAAGTGAATCCTGGTGCCATGTGTTCTCCAGGTATGCAATGCACACGCAGCCGACCAAGTGATGTAAAAGAAAACATGATTCATCAGACCAGGCCACCTTCTTCCATTGCTCCGTGGTCCCGTTCTGATGCTCACATGCCCATTGTAGGAGCTTTTGGCAGTGGACAGGGGTCAGTATGGGCACCCTGACTAGTCTGCGGCTATGCAGCCCCATACGCAACAAACTGCGATGCACTGTGTGTTCTGACACCTTTCTATCAGTACCAGCATTAACGTTTTCAGCAATTTGAGCTACAGTAGCACATCTGTTGGATCGGATCACATTGGCCAGCCTTCGCTCCCCACGTGCATCAAAGAGCCTTCGCCCCCCATGACCCTGTCTCCGCTTTTCCTTCTTTGTACCACTTTTGATTGGTACTGACCACTGCAGACTGGGAATACCCCACAAGGGCTGCAGTTTTGGAGACGATCTGACCCAGTTGCCTAGCCATCACAATTTCGCCCTTGGCAAAGTTGCTCAGATCCTTAAGCTTGCCCATTTTTCCTGCTTCTAACACATGAACTTTGAGGACAGAATGTTCACTTACTGCCTGATATATCCCACCCACTGACAGGTGTTATGATAACAAGATTATCAAGATATTTAATGGCATAGGTTGTATTTGCTTCCATACAAAACCAACACTAAAAGTTTCCCCAGACTAGGGGTGGGTAGAGTACTGAAAATCTGTACTCAAGTAAAAGTACTGTTACTCGTCCTAAAATGTACTCAAGTAAAAGTTGAAGTACCGCCTGAGAAAACTACTCAAGTAAGAGTAAAATTGTACTTGGTCAAAAAGGTACCTCAGTACTAGTTACATATTTTGTTCAAGACATTATAACGCTATAGTAACAACAAGGAAAAATGATTTAAGAAAGTACAAACGCAAACTGCATTTTTAATGTTTGAATAGGCATTTGTTTTCCAGAGCCCATAGCAATGCAGAATAGAAAAACAAAATAAATTACAAAAGTAAATAATACTGTATTTCTATTATTAATCTTTGTTGCAAATAAGAGTCTTGCAAGTTAAGGCCATCAAACATGCTACTGGTAAAAAAAAATATTTGTCTTGTGTAGTAATGCTCAGTACATCTTGTCGATCAAATATTTGTTGTTAGTAAGTCAGGTCTTGGGTGGAATTACTGACTGCATTGCAACTAAGCCACCTCGTTAGCAGCAATTGCTTTCAACTAAAATCTAGCTAGCTAGACTGGGTATGTTGCTGCTAACTAAAGTGCATTATTAAATAATAATGTTTGAGTCAAGCGCAATGAACCACTAATACGAATGTACTAACAAGTTGTAGTGTTATTATATATTGTAGGTTAGCTAGAATATTACATTATCATTAGGATATATTACATGTCGTTATACTGTACCTTGTACTTGCTGAATGACAAAAAGTTGAATCTAAAAAAAAAGATAGCTATAGTAGGATTTATCTGGCTAAGGAGCGCGAGCTGGTTCGCTAACCTTACCTCTCTGTGCTTGCGGAGCTATGATGATAAGTTTTTGGAAGCATAGATGGTTGCGTCTTTGGGAATAAAAAGACAACATTTCATGATGACTTTTGCCTATTTTAAATTAAAATCGAACATGTCGTGCAGCTGTGGCCCGGGATTGAAATTTCCCTCGTCAACGTCCTCCAATTGACAAATTTCCATGTTGGTGTCGGTGTCTGTCATTTAATTAGCTACGTCTGTGCTTGCACTCCGATGCAGCCCTGCCCCAGACGTATGACCACCTTAAACGTATTACTACCTTATTACTACCTAATTATTTCCTTTACTGTTTAGATATGCTTATCTGTATTACATATCTGTAGCACAACACAAAAGATACACAGACACACATATTACAATCTTGGATACTCCTGGTGCTTTCTTTATTGGGAGCAGACGTCTTCCACTGCAAACTGGAACAATGCCATTTACTGAACTGATGGACTAAACATGTTTATAGTAGTTGGAACTTGGGCAGGTGTATTGTCCACACAAGGACACTCCTGTCCTACTGAAATACTTCAAATGTCATTGTTCTTTTTGGCTGAATAACTAACTGAAGAAAGTTTGGTAAGTAACATCCTAGGATTGTTTGGTGAAATTGACTAAATTCAGATGCCACTATTCAATTAGTAGTTACTGGAAAATAAAAACAATGAAGTGATTACCGTTTTACCTTACAGGTGTATATTTTAAAGCCAGGTTCCACACTTTGGGCTTTTAGTTCTCCCTGTTAGTTAATGACCTTTAATTACCGGTATAATGTCAGAAAGTAAGAAAGGATGAAAACCCGAATGTTTTTCTACCCCCAATGTAGGTTTTGCCTACCCGTTTGTCAAACCTACCTGTATATGTCATGTTTTATTTAGTGTAATTTTATGTTTATTGTGTAGATAATGTCTATTTGTGTTTATGTTTAACATTATTAATGTGGTTCTGTGTCCTCTTGCAATTATATGCCTTTGACCAGATAGTTATTAAAAATGACAATTGGTTAATAAACTGATAAAAAAAGAGTATTGATTGTGACCGGGTGTAAAATCCCAGGAGACCTACTGGATCCCTGCAGACGACAACTTTTCAAGATCTGGGCAAGCTCCATCTTGACTTCTTGGTAAACAAGCCCAAGACGATGGGTATGTCCATATGGTGACAAAAAAGAAATGTATAAAAATAGAAAACTAAAAAAGGCATACCTCAACTAAAGAGAAACTGACATAAAACCAACCAAAATGGTCAAAAGTGCTTCTGCTCTCCCTTCCTTGAGGACTGGCCATCAACCTAATTAGCTGATGTATTTTCCTAATGGTGTGTGTTGGTCTTCACTAACATTCCAACTACAATACAGTCCATCACATTCCTAAAAGAAATATTTGTTAAATATGTGTTCAAAATAGAGCATTAGATATAGAATATAAATATATATTTACAGTTGATGTACACAATTATGGTATCTGTTGTTTAGCTAGATGCAGTGAGCAGCTACAGTTGTGCTCATAAGTTTGCATATCCTGTCAGAAATTGTGATATTATGGCATTGATTTTGAAAATATGACCATGCAAAAAAATGTTTTTAACAATAGTCTTTTATTTAAGGATAGTGGTCATGTGAAGCCATTTATTATCATATAGTTGTTTGGCTCCTTTTTAAACCATAATCATAACAGAAATCAATCAAATGGCCCTGAGCAAAAGTTTACTTTACCCTTGAATGTTTGGCCTTGTTACAGACACACAAGGTGACAAACACAGGTGAAAATGGCAATTAAATGTGTAAGTCATACTAGCTTACTCATTGTTCAGTTTTTAATAAATGAACATTCAGATCACTAGAAAAGTAAGACTGGCTATATTATTAGGCTAGACGATATCAGATTTATGATCAATCAAAATCAATTAGGCTAACTTATATGAATTGACATAACTACAATGCATTTACTGTTAATTAGCTGAATTTAGTGAGTCTTGAAGCCTTTCTGACATAGTAACCCTTGGCATATATTAAGCAGCTGACCGCTTCAAATTCAGATATAAACTATGTTGATGATTTCCTCATCAGAATGAATATGTTCAAAATATTAAGAGAGAGGTATCGAACCATGGACCTTGGATATATATGCCATTAAGTTTTATTTAATACATTTTGAGAAATGACAACATTTCTCCTGTCTCTTTTTTTCTTTTACCCTTTTTCCTCTTCTTCTTCCCCTTTTCTTCCCCATCCTTGACAGACATTCGTTGCTCTGCGTCTGCCTCTAGATTTCTCGCTCTTTCCTGGAGCACGCTCTCCATGGGCCAATAGTTCCACGGCAGTTGTGCTCTCTTCCTGCAGGAGTGAGATGCAGTCAGGACAGCCAAACCAGAGTATGAATGCAACTTCCATGTCTATGTCACTAACTAATACAGTTTTAGATGAAAACTAGACGATTCACCCGAAATATGGGGCACTATTAAAAGGGAATTATAAAAACATGGTTTTAGGCTTGATCCAGTATTTCAGTAATTTAACACTGGTTCTAGTTTATATATGATACCAATTCTAACACTCAGCCTTCTAAATACCTGAAAGCAGATTAATTACAACACACAAAACATTTCTAACCCTTTCAATTTACAACATATTTTAAAGCAATTTTTAGAAATAAATTTCAGCTTAATATGGTTTCCCATTCAGGGACATACCGAGTCTTAGTTATGTCTTAATCCTCCGTTCTCCCTGCGCATGTGTCCTTCCTCTTCGTAGTGTTGGCAAGTAGAGGCTTCGTGAAGTGCAGAGTTTTTCCAGGCAATTGTATTGCACATTACTCGAGGCCCCATAAACCAGTGACACCTGCTGGTAAAAATTATTTAGCACACCTAAAACACAGTTCACATGCAACCTGATGCAGTGCCGAAACATTACTGGTGTAGGCATCCCTGCTGTTTTTACAAATAGCCTACGTTTTCTAGTGTCATCACTTAATGATATAATGATACAAAACCTAAAGTTATAGTTAACATTGGGCCAGGTGTGTTGTTGTAATTCCCCCCGAAAGTGATACAATATATTGCTGAAATAATAACACCTATTCATGTTTGAGTAACTATGTTGACTAAAAATATGGCAAAACAGTTGAAATAAAAATGTGTGGGTTTCAATTGGGGAATAAAAGTGCTTCTTTAACTGGGGACTGAGAATGCTACTGTAATATTGCAACAACCAAATACAGCAACCCACAAAATAATCAGAGTTTAGCTTTGTTAAATCTACAACCAAATCTTTATCACGTACAGTAGTTCCACAGTAAACAAGGCCTCATCTGTCACGTGCTTCTCTTAAAAAGCATACAAGCCTCGAAGCGACGTCTCTGTGGAAACTGGCTTCACGTACTCCACTCATTCCTCCCACCTCCCATGCCCTATTTCAGTGGCCACAAGACGAGTCCAAGGCCCATGCGGAACAACACGTACATACATCACAGAATAGAACTGCCTCACCAGAAATAAATTGTTTACTGCAAACTCTTCCCTGTGAAGTTCTCAGTCACCTTCACTAGATGTCACTCATTAAAAATCTGAACTCAAGATCATCCATTACAACAAAAGTCTACAATAGTGATGGATTAAAAAGATGATGCCACAGCTTTTAGCATTAACAAACACTAATGTAGTCGATGAGAATCTAGACACAATGTAATAGATGTGAAAATAAACAATATCATAGATGTATATAGAAACACTGTAATAGATGTCAATTGTGACGCACCTTGTCATAGATGTTGATAGAGAGCCAGTCATAAATCTGGCTAAGCTTACACTGATAAAGCCACAAATGATCAAAGATGTGAATAGAGACACAAACTCTCATAAATGTAGAGAGACAATAGCCCACAATAATATAAATGTGATGAGGGTTGATGGAATCTATTTACGTTAACACAAATTCAAATGCTTAACTGTATTTATGTTGCTATACCGCAAGTCCATTCCTTTTAACCCTCATCCTATCGACTGGGGTACCCACAGACCCCAGAGGTGTACTTTTTGTTTAAAATAGTTGCCTCTATGTTCTACGGTGGAGTGAAAAAGTATTTGTAGGAATTCTTTAGCAAATTCTTTAGATTGAACATGGTCAGATCTTTTTGTGGGTTGTTAGTAACATACAGGTTGATAGTAACATATACAGAGAGAATCCGAGTGAAAAACGTAGACCCAAGTATGAATATGGAAATGATGTGAATCATATGCTATGACCTTCAGTTACTAGATTTCCACTCATTTCAATGCTTATGGTGATTGTGGACTGACATTGTACACAGCGCTCTCCACCGCCATCATCAAAAAAAAAGTGATTTAATATCTTTATGAAGAACGGGATATCTTTTGGATGAACAGTTTTCCACCCCTTCAGTAGAGTTCCAGAGACTCGTAGAATATATTCCAAGGCATATTGAAGCTGATCTGACAGCTCATGCCAGCACCTTACTGAGACATTTTATGTCAGTTTTTCTTTTAATTTGTCAACCATCTATATACAACCCTGTTTCTAAAAAAGTTGGGAGGTGGTGTAAAATGTAAAGAAAAACAGAATGGAATGATGCACAAATAATTTAAACCCTATATTCAATTGAAAAAAAGTTCCAAGACAACATATCAAATGTTGAAGCTGAATAATGTTATTGTTTCTTGGAAAATACATGCACACCTTGAATTTGATGCCAGCAACATGTTTCAAAAAAGCTGGGAAAGAGGCAACAAAAGACTGGAAAGGTTGTGTAATGCTAAAAAACTAAACCTGGTGGAATATCACACAACTAATAAGGTCAATTGTCAACAGGTCAGTAACATGATTGGGTATTAAAAGATCATTCCAGAGAGGATGGGTCTGTCAGAAGTAAGGATGGGGAGGGGTTCATCACTCTGTAAAAGATTGCACGGGCAAATAGTGCCACAACTCAAGAATAACGTATCACAATGTTAATGCACAACATGTGATGTATATATGCATCAACTGTTGTAAGACTCTCTGGATAAGAATCTGCCAAATGACGCACATATAAAATTGAAATAAAAAAGCACATTGTCCACACTGACAACAAGTTGCAAAAAAAGCCATATCTCAGACTGGCCTATAAAAAGAAAAGATTAAGATGGGCAAAAGAACACAGACACTGGACAGAGGAAGATTGGAAAAAAGTGTTATGGACAGACAAATCTATGTTTGAGGTGTTCGTATCACAATGAAGAACATTTGTGAGGCGCAGATCAAATTAAAAGATGCTGAATGAGTGCTTGACGCATGTGTCAAGCATGGTGAAGGCAATGTAATGGTATGTAGGTGCTTTGGTGGTGGTAAAGTGAGAGATTTGTACAGGGTAAAAGGGATCTTGAAGAAGGAAGGCTATCACTCCATTTTGCATCGCCATGCCATACTCTGTGGACGGCGCTCGATTGGAGCCAATTTCCTCCTTCAACAGGACAATGACCCAAAGCACAGCTCCAAACTACGCATGAACTATATAGGGAAAAAGCATTCAGCTGGTATTCAGTCTGTAATGGAGTGGCCAACACAGTCACTGGATCTCAACCCTAATGAGCTGTTGTTGGAGCAGCTTGACAGTATTGTACATAAGTGCCCATCAAGCCAATCCAACTTGTGGGAGGTTCTTCATGAAGCATGAGGTGAAATCTCTTCATAATACCTCAACAAATTGACAGCTAGAATGCCAAAGGTCTGCAAGGCCAGTGGCTCCGGCAGGATTCCATTTCATAGTACACAAAAGAACGGCCCGCAATCTTTTGTAGGCTACCTTTGACGTCTAGGTTTCGATGTGCGCACATACGCTGTCTACTCAGCGAGCAAGGGAGATAGCAAGAGAGAAAGAGAGATTGATTCATGTTATTTGTTTTTATCGCCCAGAAAAACGTGCAATAAGTCGGCATTAAGCGCAAAAGCAATAGATTCCCTCATTTAGCAGCATCATCATAAGAACAGTTAGGCCTATAGTAACAACAATATGCAACAGCAAAACCAACCCAAGCTGCTACAGTAAATAATCTGACAATCCAGATGAGAAAATAAAATGAAATTGCATTCCTACCCATTTGAAGTTCATTTTGCGTCTCCCCGTTTGCATCAAACCCTTGAAGGACAGGATATTTCATTTTCTATTTTCTAAAGTCTGAAACATTTTTAAAAAATGTAGTTTGCTGAGTTCTAGGCTACTTATTTGCAAACAAAAAACTGGTAAAATCAATCCAACATTGCCAATGTCAGAAACGATAAAGCACCAAAAATATTGATCACGCAGTGACTTATAGCCACTAGCCAGTGATGTTAACACCAATCATTGGCCTTTAAATGTCAAAATGCTAGAGTGTTTGTTGGCATAGGGTAACGTTAATGATTGGACGCAGCCAAAAATGCATCTCAAGCACATTATTCAATAAAAAAAGAATCCAATTTTAGGATCTGCTGTTATCACAATTTTATTTTCAAGATGTATACGTAAAAAACATTTAAACAATGTATGCACGGTGTGTACAGGATTACAGCTGCGGGCACCACTGTGCAAGGCTGTTATTGCTGCAAATGAAGGATTCTTTGATAAAAGGAATGTTTGAAGGACACAATTCATATTTCAATTAAAATCATAATTTCTAACCTTATATTTCCTTTTCATTTTGCTATAAAATCGTTTCAAGTATTTTTTCATGGAAAATAAGGAAATTCCTAAATGACCTCAGACTTTTGAACGGTAGTGTGTGCGTGTATTGTGATGGTAATTCCATTGAGTAGAACTGTTTAGGAAGTTCAAAATTCTGTTTGCACAATTAGCAGTTTACTTTGCCAATAGAGAGATGCGTCAAAGCTTACAGAATAAACCATAAAAAATCTCTAAAGTTACACAGAACAATCATCAGTACTTATACATAAAAGGGGTATGGTAAGATACTGCACAGCTGTCTTATGTCAACAATACATGTTCCCGTTGTTTCATCTATACCTAGGCTTTAACCAAAAGGGCAGACTGCCTCCCCCCAACTTATCCCGGGGAAGTTAGGACACTGTAGGTAACCTTTTCAACTCAGAAGGGACACACACCATCTGGACAATGAACAGATACACTAATGGTTTAAACAGACAGATTCACGGAGGACCCAATGATCTTCTGATACCATTCAATGATGACCATAAACAAATAAACAGGGAACAGATCCCCCTCTCCTCCATTCCTTTTCTTGTCTAAACATGGGGACTCAGTACTGTGACAGGTAACTCCTTTATACATTTATAGAAATAAGAATCTATCAGATATTTTGAATTAAGAAATTCCATAACAGTATACAGTATGTAGAGTGTATGTACATATATATACATTTTCCCTCCCCGGTGTCATGTGGCTCGTTAGTGTTACAAGGTCTCAGGTGTGAATGGGGAGCAGGTGTGTTAAATTTGGTTTCATTGCTCTCACACTCCCTCATACTGGTCACTGGAAGTTCAACATGGCATCTGTGACATACTGAAGCAGAGCATGATCCCCTCCCTTCGGATACTGGGCTGCAGGGCAGTATTCAAACATGATAACGACCCCAAACACACCTCCAAGACGATCACTGCCTTGCTAAAGAAGCTGTGGGTAAAGGTGATGGACTGGCCAAACATGTCTCCAGACCTAAACCCTATTGAGCATCTGTGGGGCATCCTAAAACGGAAGGTGGAGGAGCGCAAGGTCTCTAACATCCACCAGCTCCGTGATGTCGTCATGGAGGAGTGGAAGAGGACTCCAGTGGCAACCTGTGAAGCTCTGGTGAACTCCATGCCCAAGAAGGTTAAGGCAGTGCTGGAAAATAATGGTGGCCACACAAAATATTGACACTTTGGGTCCAAATTGGACATTTTCACCAGCGGTTTAGACATTAATGACTGTGTGTTGTGTTATTTTGAGGGGACAGCAAATTTACACTGTTATACAAGCTGTACACTCACTACTTTATGTTGTAGCAAAGTGTCATTTCTTCAGTGTTGTCACATGAAAAGATATAATCAAATATTTACAAAAATGTGAGGGGTGTACTCACTTTTGTGAGATGCTGTGTATATATATATATACAGCCCCCCTGTTAAAATGCCAGGTTCTTGTGATGTAAAACAATGAGACAAAGATAAATCATGTCAGAACTTTTTCCACCTTTAATGTGACCTATAATGTGAACAATTCAATTGAAAAACTAACTGAAATCTTTGAGGGGGAAAAATGAAAAAGAAAAACCTCACAATAACCTGGTTGCATAAGTGTGCACACCCTCTTATAACTGGGGATGTGGCTGTGTTCAGAATTAACCAATCACATTCAAGCTCTAACCTTTCAATTAGAATCCTTTCCACATGTTATTTTTTTAGCGTAGAAGCCATTCTCGAATAATGCGACAATTAGGCCAAGGTGTTAGAGGTCCATTGTTTCTACTGTCCCCATTGTCATGTAACTCTGCGACTCACTTCCTGTACCTGCTCCCCACTTTATACCCAAAAGATATTCATCCTGACCATGTGTTACCTCCTGTACCTCCTGTGCTTTACCACTTGCCCTGTCTGGCAAAATTCGGTGCCTTGTTGTCTAAAGCCCTTATTTGAGCCTCAGAAAGTAACAACTGCAAAGGTTAAGATTACAATGATAGGTTCTATATAAGCAGGAGGGATCAGGTAATTCGAGAGAGATTCCTTGCATGTGGACTCTCCATGCAGCATGTTAAAACTTAAATGACTCAGCTATACTTTGTAAATTAAGGTGTCTTTGTATTATTAATTTATCAATATCTATGTGAAATTCCACAACAGGCTCCACGTCATTTCTGTCTGGTTTCTAGGGATAATATTGTCCCCTGCATCGAGGCAAATTGAAGGAGTAGGCTAGCATGTGCAACTGAAATTTAGGGATAGCAATGACACGTACCTGTAAAAACTGAAACTTCCTTATCAGACTTGCAAGGCAGTGACAGAGTACAGTGGTAGAAAGGGTGGGCATAGTTAGTGATGGGTCACAGAGTTCAGCAGGGTTACAGTAGATGGAAAGAAACTGTTCCTGAGCCTGCTGGTGTGGGAACGAAGAGACCTGTACAGCTTGCCTGATGGTAGGAGGGCAAACAGTTTGTGGCATGGATGTGAAATGTCCCTGATGATGTTGTGCGCCCTGTGGAGCTTGCGCTGGAGGTCTACGATGGCTGGGAGCTGGGTACCAGTGATGTGCTGGACAGTTTTCACCACACATTGCAGTCAGAAAGCACTTGATTGTGCAGCGGTAAAAGTACACAAGGATCTTGGGAGACAGGCGGGCCTTCTCCAGCCTCCTCAGAAAGTACAAGTGCTGCCACGCCTTTCGACACGGGCTGAGTTGTTGAGGGACCAGGAAATGTCCTCATGTGGACACCCAGGAATTTGAAGCTGGACACACGTTCCACCTCAGTCCCAAGGGCATGACTGCAGCCTTTAGACTTCCTGTAATCCACAATGAGCTCCATGGTTTTCTTGCATTGAGGGCCAGGTTGTTATCAGCGCACCATGCCGCCAGGCACTTGACCTCCCTGTAGGCTGAATGGTTGCGGTCCTGAAGCACGTGGGGACAACCGCATGGGCCAGTTATGCAGTTAAGCCCAGTTATGCAGAAAAACAATAAATTTTGCATTGAGACAGTTTGGCCTGCATTGACACAGGCAGGCCAGTGCTGATATGTTGTCCAGATACTGGCAAAATATATGATTCAAATTACAAATTAGTGATCTCAATAAGAATCAGAGATCCTTATTTCTGTATTTCTTACTAAACATGAAGACTTTTAAGGTATGTGATTTGTCCCGGACATAAATTAGTGGTGCTTTATTTCACCAGGTTCCACATTGCCTCCAACAAATGTAAACAACTATATCCTCTCTGGGGAGCTGATGGCTCTTTTCTTCATGAAAGTAATTGGGCTACTAGCTTGACCGTCATGAAGGAGAAGACAACATTCTTAAGGTAAGTAAGATACAATATTCATTGAGCTATCATTAATTTCATATGTTTTCCTATGTTCTATGTTTCGATTTGAACAAACATGAAAAGAAACCGACAGAGAATGAAAATCATGTGCATGCTTAGAAAAAAATAAGTCACGCACATGCACACAGTATATCTGTGTGAATCTACACCACACAGACATCAGACAATGATGCTAGTTGATGTGAAAGTACAATATTCCTCTAGCTTATGAGACAAATCATTGATGCTATGGACTTTTCTGTGGATATTATCAATAGAAGAGTTACATTGTATCTTTATTCTGTATGTTCTCATGCAGCTCCTCCAGGTATTATATATCTATCCAACCATCACAATTGGTGAGATCAAACTTTAGGTCAATGTTCATTTTACAGTAAGTTCCTTTCTAAATCCTCTCTAGTTCTCTTTAGATCAACATAGAGAATAATTATGCGCACACGCTCAAGCACACACACAGTTATTATGGTTCAAATCCAGGGTTGAGGGATTTCAGTTCCCACCAGAAGCCAGTATGAAAATATATATGAACAAACTGTTTTGGTCTCTCCGGAATAAGAATCTGCCAAATTACTTAAATGTAAAATTGAAATAAAAAAGCACCCTTTTCCACATTAAATACACAGAAGCTGGAACTCTCCATCTCTGCATCTTTGTATCTGAATGCTTTAGATGTTGAAGTAATGAACCACATGGTGTCTTTTCTTACAGGGAGGAAATGATCAAGTGCAAACTTCTACAGTCGAAGAAACAACCTACTCAGATCTTCGTGTTTGATAACCCACTGAAAATGATCATAGTCACAGTTTATAACATTGACTTTTTAGGCCCTTAACATTTCATACATGTACTATTGCTGACGTTATTAGAAGCTGGTAGTCATAGCAAAAATTGCAAACAATGTCTGCTTGTTAAATGTAGAGTCAGTAACTATAGCCATGTCTGCTCTGTCTGTATATCTAGAACAATTTTTGTAATCATAAAAAAAACAAATAGAGCAATTACTAACAACAGTGTGAGGTTACCTAAGTAGCTAGCATTTTAGCTAACTTTACTTATTTAAAAGATGAATTGCCACATCGGCGTCAGTGTAATTCATTTTGCTCCATGAGTTCCATCCATCATGGACCAACGTTCAGTCGTGTTTTCGAATGGCGTCTATCTGCTTCTCTTTTAGTAGATTTGCTTTCTTTTGATCTAAACCATATTTTCATAGGGCCTTTTACATTCGGAACTTCTTCCATTTTTTATATAATTGGCTAGCGTCTCTCGCTGCTTGATCCACAACATGGGACTAGTCACTTATTTTTTTCAGCCTCAGCTCTTTGTTTGATACGTCAAACACATCACTTCCTTTGCGCAGGTTAAGATCTTCCCGCCATTCCGTGAGCCGACCAATTTTTTCCTTAGCAGCAATACACCGTATAAAGAGGTTTTTGTTGGACCGCGTAAGCGGAGCCAAGAAGAGTGAATGTCTCTTACTGACCGACTGACTGTGTGACTGACTGTGTGACTGACTGAGTGACTGACTGAATGACTGATTTAATAACTGATTGAATGACTGACTGAGTGACTGACTGAATGACTGATTTAATAACTGATTGAATGAATGACTGAATGACTGACTGAATGACTGACTGACTGCCCTTTGTTAAATACCGTAGGGGTTAGAGACACGGACTATGAAACAACAGTTCCCGCATAAGAAATCTTGTCACAGTTAAAACATATTATGCATTTGGATTTAGATTTGTTCCGGATAGACAAAAACTTCGCTGGCTACAACATTCAGTAGCTACGTTATAGTAAGCCTAAGCTAAAACTGTTTACGGTTATATTGTGACTTTGGCAGTGTAATCATCTTCAGTCTCGCTAGCAAATGCTCAATTCTTATGACTATTCCAATTAGTATGTTAGTAGATACGTGTAAGCCTATTAGTGTCTAATTAGCTGGTAAAACGGCCAGTGGGAAAAGTCATACAGTTCATAGACACTATTTGTGGTGGAGGTAAACCTAATAAAAAATATTAGTCAGTTTAACACAATGCTTAATGGTGTCTAGTGAGACGTTCAAATGTGTATCTCCAGGGTGTCATGGTTAAAGATACAGCCTGTCATGTGTTTGAATCCAGGGAAGATTCATCACTTTTAATTGCGGGTTGGCTGAACTTGGCTTGCCTGGTTCCTTTTCTCGTTCAGATGCAGGCCTGGGACCATCTGATATGGCAGGTATTAATACACGATCCAGATCAATGGAACAACAATGTGTTACCGTACACACTTCAGCTTAAAAATTTCATATTAGGAATATGAAATTATTATTATTAGTCTAAAAGTATTAATACAAAGTATTTTTTTTAAATCCATAAAAATTGAACAGTTTAACAATGTTTGTGTCTCCCTTAAGGTTTGTATTTACAGAACACAATTCACCAAAGATCCATAAATTCACAGTATAGATCTCACAAATGGGTATCCTGAAACATAATAATAAGACCAAAGGTATGATTATGTATGGCAGTAATAGGTTAAGTTAGCCATGTGATTTAGCAGCAAAGTAACGGTATAAATTAACTAGATAACATCATGACATTATGAAAGTTGTTTGAATCTTACCCTGAAAGCATTAGCTGCCAGAAACCAATCTAATATCAACTTTGTCACCTTCACAGAATCAGCTTTTTTAGCTAAGAAGACACACATAGCTATTTTTAAGTGACCATGTCATGCTATTTCATGTGTGGGAGTCAGATTTTAGGTTCCTCAAACTAAACTCTCGAACTTGAAGCCAGTTCCAATAATTTTTTCCATTGGAAACATCTAATCAGAGACCTATTTATACCTGGAACACCAGGTGGGTGCAATTAATAATAATATAGAACAGAAAACCAGCAGGCTTTGGACATCGTAGGTTAAGAGTTAAATTACCCTGGTATTACAGGTTTGTCTGAAAGAGGTGTTGGTTCACTCTCTACATGACTACCTGTCATAATTAATGTTATGTAAATGTAAACGTTTGCTTAGATAATATTTGCATGAACTTGCTCATCTAATCCACAAGCCTGGACTTGTTTTGTTGTTTCTCAAAGTTGTTGAAAAACCCATATGAGTCAGTGAAGGGGTATGACATGTATACTGTTTGGGAGCATGCATTGGCCATATTATTTATCATGCTTTTAGAAATAGCTATTTTAGACAAAACATTATGACCTCATGTTTGGCTATTATAAGGTTTGTCTGTGAATCCCTGTCATGTGGTGGAATAAATACTAAAAACTGTTAAAACCGTGGGCACACACAGTTTCCCAGTAAGAAAGTAACATACAACACAGGCTTGTCCAGAACCAGTTTCACATCGATCCACCATGGTGCAGCCTACACCAGACAAGTACCAGGTAGTCCACATGGGCTGATTAACCACAATCCCACATCAACAGACAAGACACCTGAAGTTATCCTAAGAGATACTGGCTAGATATGAAATAAAACACTACTTCAAACAGTAGGAAGACATTGCTTTTGCATTTTGTTGATTGGATTGTGCATTTCAAGCCGTTATCTTCTTATTTATATATTATAATTACTGTTACCTTTTAACTTCACTGTCGAGAGTAAGAAAACCAGGCATTTCATTGCCATAACTTGTTATTGCAAATGACAAATAAACCTTTTGAACATTTCAATTTGAACTTTTTCAATGAATTAATAATTTTGGGACGTTTATCTTTTCCTGAGCCTTTTACTCTAAACAAACACCCAATTTCAAAGGCTCTGTGCAACGTAATATATAAGTGGCTTTTACCAACAGATTCTGAAAAGCCTAACCCAAAAAGTAGAAGTCTGTACTACCAAAACACAGAGCTATTAAGAATTTATCTTAAAGGCGTCACATTGTTTAATTGACAAGAAATCTTTGTTGATATCACAAGTCCTGTCTGTGAAATAGGTCTTGGTGTCACTCTTAGGACGACTCCTTGTTCTTTTTAGATAAATACATGCTGAAGACTATTAAAGATTTAGGTAGTTTCCTAGAAATCACAATCCCACTGGCACTATGTGGGTTTCAGGAATGCAAGGTGAGTGAAGGCTTACCAACACACTCATCAGGACAAGCCAATAACAAGTCTGCTGTGCAAACAAAGCAGTCTGTGCCGTGTGTATACTCCCTACTTTGATAATAACTGTCTGGACCTGCTCATCTCCACAACAAGCTCAGGCTTGTTTAGTTCATTCTCCCAATCCTAAAAATTTTGTCTAAACATTTTTATTACTAAATATTGCCCTCAAATATCCAAAGTAATTATTTGACACTACTATACTTTGTATAGATCAACAATGCAGAGTAAAATTATTTAGATAATGCTGGGCGATGATGACATTTGTCTGTAAGAATGCAAACATAACTTTAAGATTTTATTCATTTAGCAAACGTGAATATCTGGAAGTGATCAGGGTTAACTGTATCATGTTTTTTACCTTGCCGGCTCAGGGATTAGATGTGCTTGGCCTTGTCCCTTGTCCAACTATAATAGCAGCTGTAAAGATTTCTGCAGTGCATCCCACAGCGCTCAGAAGCCATGTTCACGTTCCTGTTGAGGTGTTTTGAGGGTTGTCATTCAATGAAGTAGATTTGATTGGTCCGTTAGTCATGAAAAAAAACAGATCAGGGCTGCCTTTGTGAATGCACCCATAGGACTGGAGTGAATCCACATTGCTGAAGTTCAACATTAAAACATTTAAATGCAATTTTCATACATTATTGGTTAATGTAATACATTTTTGATAGATACACTTGTCACTTGCACAGGATGACTAGTCTTCAAAGTTGCAGTTCAAAGCTCCCTTCAAAGTTGCAGTTGACTTCTTGGTAGCCTCTCTGATCAGTCTTCTCCTTCCCCAGTCTTTCAGTTTGGAATGACGGCCTGATCTACCTAAGGTCTGGGGGGTGCCATATGCCTTCCATTTCTTAATAATGGTCTTAACTCTCACCGAGGGATAGACACAGCCTTTAAAATATGTTTATTTCCATCCGCCTGACTTGTGCCTTTCCACAACTTCATCACATTGATCTGCCCTTTGTGGATTCTGTGCTTTGAATTGCACTACTAAGCAGTGGAGTCCTCTTTAAACAACTGCTTTTATTCTGAACTAATCAAACATTACAATTAATCACAGATGGAAGCCAGTTACCTTGATTTGTTTGGTTGGTTAAACCTCAGCAATTTTGCAATTGCAATTATCCAAATATTTCACTGTTTTAATTTTTATACATTTTCAGTTTTTTAGACAGGAACAATGTAGGCTACCAGTGAATACAGAGCCAGGCTCAATACAACATTCAGTAGATGATAAAACATATGGTAGATGAATAAATGTTTAAGGTAAAGAGAATTAATAACTGATCAATAAACTCCCGGCAGAGTCTCATCCTCTCCACGTTGCACATTTGGAAAAGTAGTCGGTCTATTATTTGACGGTTCCGCAAGTAATGGACCGACTGCTGTAGGTGCATACAGCACATTACAAGGCAACAAACAGAACATTTGTTATTGTATGAAATGTTTTATTTCCACCCAGGGCCGGCTCCAGGCATAAGAAACTTAAGCGGTCGCTTAGGGGCCCCCGGCCGCTAGGGGGCCTCTGACTGCTAGGGAGCCCCCGACCGATAGGGGAAAGGGGGCACCATATTAAATTTGCTTAGGGCCCCCAAAAGGCTAGAGTCAGCATTGCTTCCTCCACATTTCAATGCAACAAGCATTTCAGGTTTTTACATGTGTGAAAAGTACTAGATAACAAATTATGTTATTGTTGTAGTGTCAATTGTTGTGTCATTTATCTGTGAACAGAAATGGGAAAAAAGAAAAAGGATTTACTTCAATAGACATTGCTGTGTCTTCATATCTTTGTTTTAAAATCTCTGTTATGTTCCCAACTAAATATTAACACAACTGGTCTGAAAGAAAAGTTTGTGTTGTGTGTTTAACCACACTGGACAAAAAGTAATCATTGAGAACTAGAATTGATGTAAACCTAACCGTTACCTCTATTTAATCACACTGATTTATGCTCTTATTAAATAATTGTATTGTCCCAATATTCATATTTCTTAAATCCTCTTTTAACTATATAGTGGCAAGGTTGTACCTAATACCAAGTTTTCATTGATGCTAACATTATCGCAAAAGGGTTTTCTAATCATAAACAACCTGTACGCCACACTAGGATACTTGGACGACTTCCATAATGAATAGGCTATGTGAACAATGCACTTTTGAGGTCTCTCCCGGTGTAATGAATACGGGAGACCAGTATGCCACCCGCACGGGCGGCTCCCGACATCCAACGAAAACGCCCAGGGGGCTGACCCCTAGGGCGGGACCCAGGACGATCAGGGCAGGCCCGGTGGTAGTCGGCACAGAGAGAGGTGTCCAGGATATCCAAAGCCGTGACCCAACTGCGCTTTTCCCATTACAAATGGGAATACCAAGTTTTCATTGGGAGGGCTGTACCCCTCCCAGTCCACACTTCAGCGCTTTTCCCACTGACCGCATGAGCCAGTTCACCCCCAACGTCCAACGGAGAGGGGGTACTGGTCTGGGTGATGGTCTGGTGCAGAGGACTATAAAACACTGATTTCAGGAGGGACACGTGGAACGTGGGGGAGATCCGGCATCGCCGGAGTTGCAGACGATACGTGACGGGGTTAATACGATGGGTGATCTTAAAGGGACCAGTGTACCTGGGTGCAAGCTTATTAGAGGGGAGGCGGAGCTTAATGTCACGAGCGGACAGCCAGAACCGCTGTCCCGGGTGAAATTGCGGAGTGGGCCAACGGCGACGATTCACAAACCTCTTTTGAGTTCGGCCTGCCCATTGAAGGTGACGATTTGCCTGTTCCCAGACCCGACTGCTGCGCACTTGGCTGGCCTCCGTATCCCAGGGAAACAAGGGTGGTTGGTACCCTAAGACACACTTGAATGGGGTGAGACTAAGGGAAGACTGCATTAAAGAGTTCTGGGCGTATTCTGCCCAGGGCAGGTAACGACTCCAGTCTGAGGGATTAGCGATGCATTGTTGTTGAAGGATTTTACCAATCTTCTAGTTCAGCCTCTCTGTCTGTCCGTTAGTTTGTGGGTGGAACCCGGAGGAGAGGCTAAGGGAGATCCCCAGTGGCTCACAGAAGGCTTTCCAGATCCTAGCCATGGAAACGCACACAGCCGTTTCCATGGCAGTAGGTAGGTGTGGCAGGGGAACTAGGCGACACGTTTTAGAGAAACGGACGATCATAACAAGAATACTGGTAAAACTAGCGGATTCGGGAGATCTGTTTTAAAATCCATGGCCACGTGAGACCATGGTCTGTGTAGAACGGGAAGAGGTTCCAGCTTACCCAGGGGAAGATGTCTAGGAGTTTTGGACTGGGCATAGATGGGGCAGGAGAAAACGTAATCTGAGTGAGAACGATGAATGGATGCTGAGCCCCCTTCAAACAATGCCTCCATTCTTCTAAGGCAAGTTGATAGCCAGTAATTCTCTGTGTCCTACATCTTAGTTTCTTTCCGCAGGAGATAACTTGTGTGAGTAAAAGGCACAGGGGAACAGTTTTGCCCTGTTGTTGGGACAGGATGACTCCAACGCCCTCCAGCAAAGTGTCAAACTCCACAACAAAAGGCAGTGAAGAATCAGGTTGTTTTAAGATGGGAGCCATAGTGAAGCGGGTTTTCAAAGCATTGCCTCATGGAAATCTTGTATTTCCTTTGTAAGTTGTTCAAATTCAAATTAAACCAAGACTCTGTCATTCCTCTGGGAGTATCCACTGATGTCAGACATTCAGTGAGGGGTGATTAGCGCCTGGGGTTCCATTTCAGTACCAATGCTAAGTGCCGTGGGCTGTTGGCGGATTAATTCGGAAAACGAGGTAAAAAACAGGTAAAAAGTATCTAAATAGTTTTCTGTTTGTGAGTTTAGAATTCTGACAACGGAACAATGTAATATACACCTATTTAGGAAAAGTGGAAGGAGGAGGGTGTAGCTTTCAAAAGGGCAGTTTTATTTTAATTACAAACTCAACCACCAATTCACGGTGGCATTTGGCGGTCCTAGTGTTAAAAGGTCCACAGAAAATTCTCAACCACAGACATACTTGAATAACGTCCTCCTGTGGCCCTCTACTACAGCAGATGTAATCACTGCATTTGTAATGGGAAAAGGCAGGCTTTAGCCTACAGTATCACCTTTTTGTCATTTAAAGGGGCAATTGTCCAATACGTGTCTGGGCCCTTCTCATGAGTCTAGAGTACCAAGCATTAACGATATAGACACCACAAAAATACGCATGAACAACACCCTAATTAAAACTCCACACTCATGCATTTAAAGGGTACTCACAAAATTATATGGCAGGAATATACCATTTCCCCCTTCATATTTACATTGGTTACAAAGGAATTAAATATGCTTATATGTTGGGATCTTAAGGATGTACCACTGTTAAATTAAGCTCATTTCTATCGAATCGTATTGCGAAAGTTTTAAGAACAAATGCTCATAGACACACTATAAGATATAGTAGGTTTGATCTTTATGGGGCTGTGTTATAAGGGCATTAGTCTCCAAGTGACACAGGATGTGGTGGGGCTGCAGAGAAACAGATGAGTGAAGATTTATAAAAGAGAAAGTGCCATCTCTGAATGATGGCATCAACCACAAGGTGACAAACACAAAAACCATTTCACAATCGACATAAACTAGGTGTTAAAATGTGGAATTCAGTGTAAACCTTGTGGCAAATAAGAGCCTAATGGTATGGAATTGTACCAGCAGCAACACAAGCAGCAGTGTATTTGTCATTTCCCAATGGTGGAGTCTTAGCAAACTACAAAGTAAAACTACTAGAATTGGTAATAAGCTTATGAATTTGGGTTTGAAATTACCGGTCAGTTAGAGCTAGGTTAAGTTTAGGCATAAAGGTTATTGAGGTTAATGTTAGGGTTAAGATTAGGATTGGTAATTTCACATGGGCAATCAACTTTGAGTGTGCCCATTTAGATAGCTAAGTCAATGTGTGTGTGTATCATCAACATTCATTCAAGGGGTTGAACAAAAATATTGTATGAAACGTTTAGGAATTGCAACCATTTTTATACAAAGTCCACTTATTTCTGGGGCTCAGATGTAATTGGTCAAATTAACATAATCATAAATAAAATGTTAATTTTTAATACTTTTTCGAGAATCCTTTGAGGCAATGACTGCTTGAAGTCTGCTTGAAGTCTGGAACGAACGGACATCACCAAACGCTGGGTTTCCTCCTTTGTGATGTTTTGCCAGGCCTTTACTGCAGCTGTCTTCATTTGTTGTTTGTTCGTGGGTCTTTCTGCCTTAAGTTTTGTCTTCAGCAAGTGAAATGCATGCTCGATCGGGTTGAGATCAGGTGATTCACTCATCCATTGCAGAATATTCCACTTCTTTGCCTAAAATAATTCCTGGGTTACTTTTGCAGTTTGTTTTGGGTCATTGGGTCATCTGTAAAGTGAAGTGCTGTCCAATCAACTTCGCTGAAGTTGGCTGAATCTGAGCAGACCCAACACACTTCAGAATTAATCCGGCTGCTTCTGTCTTCTGTCACATCATCAATAAACACCAGTGACCCATTGCCATTGGAAGCCATGCATGCCCATGCCATCACACTGCTTCCACCGTGTTTTACAGATGATGTGTAAGGCTTTGTGAAGTGCAGAGGCTTTCCAGACAATTGTATTGTGCGTTACTCGAGGCCTCATACAACGGGGAGTACACCAGTGACACCTGCTGGTAAAAAGTATTTAGCACACCTACAACATTATGGTTCACGTGCAACCTGATACAGTGCAGAAACATTACTGATGTAGACATCCCTACTGTTTTAACAAATAGCCTATGTTTTTTAGTGTCATCACTTAATTATATAATCAAAACCTAAAGTTGTAGTTAACATTGTGCATGGTGTGATGTTGTAATTCCCCTGATAATTATACAATGTATTGCTGAAAACATATCAAGCCTATTCCTGTTTGTGTAACTATGTTGACTAATAATATTGGAAAACAGGAAGGTTGAAATAAAGAGGGAGAACATTTGTGTGGGGTTCAACATTTCTGTGAAGCCACCTCCCTGAAATGAGTTTCTGCATGTTGGGATGTCTGAAAAGTGCTTATTTAACTGGGGACTGAGTATTCTACAGTAACATTGCAAGTTTAGTTTTGTTAAATCTACAATCGAATCTCAATCACATGGTTCCACAGTGACCGAGGTCTCGTCTGTCATCGATCCCCTACTTCACTAAAAAAGATGCAAGCCTCGAACCGACGCCGTGGCGGAAACTGGCTTTACGTTCTCAACACTCGTTCCTCCCACCTCTCATGCCCTCTTGCGGCGGCCACGAGACGAGTCCAAGGTCCATGCAGAACAACACATACATACATCAAAGAATAGAACTACCTCACCAGATAGAATATGGTTACTGCATACTCCTCCCTGTGAAGTTCTCAGTCACCTTCACTAGATGTCACTCATTAATAACTTAAAAAGACAATCCCTTAGCTTTCAGCGTTAACAAACACACATACAGTTCGAGGAAAATGTAGACAAACTGTCACAGATGTGAAAATAGACATGCTTTTATAGATGTGGATGGAAACACAGACATAGATGTGAATAGTGACACACTCGAGATGTGAATAGATCTGGTTAGAAAGCCTCTGTCTTAAATTTGGCTAAACATACCCTGTCATAAATAAAGCCACAAGCAGTCAATGATGTGAATAGAGAAACACACTGTCATAGATACATATAGAGACAATAACACACAATAATATGAAGTTGATGAGGGTTAATGAAATCCATGTAAGTTGACACACATTCATTTATGTACATATACTTCACTGTATATACAGTATGTTGCTATGCCGCAAGTCCATTTCTTTTAAATCAAAGATAAGGAGATTGTGAATATTTCAAATTTGGGGTACAGGGTATTGTTGTGTCCTGATATGTCCTCCTCCTCCTAAAAAGTGTCCACGTAATGCTGTCAATTATCATAACGTAGTTTGTCCCTCATAGATTTTGCGGTGATGGGGAGATAAGTATGCAACCCTAACCCTAACCTCATAGATTTTGCAGTGATGGGGAGATAAAAATGCAACCCTAACCCTAACCTCGTAGATTTTGCGGTAATATGGAGATAAATATGTAACCCTAACCCTACCCTCATAGATTTTGCAGTGATGGGGAGATAAGTATGCAACCCTAACCTCATAGATTTTCCAGTGATGGGGAGATAAAAATGCAACCCTAACCCTAACCTCATAGATTTTGCGGTGATGGGGAGATAAATATGCGGCAGCCCGGTATGTCGTCGAAGCCCTACAGAAGCCATACGGAAAAAACAATGACCGATAAGATACATTGGGGAGGATTGAACTTAAATAGGGTTCGTGAAGAGGGAAAACAGATGCAGGCAATAATCAAAGAAAACAGGTGTCCATGATGAAGTGAGGGCGCTAGATCAGTCTACTGGCCTTGTTTCAACACAGTTCAAAAGGTTCAAAAGGAATTAAAATTCAAAATGTTATTTTGAAAAAGCATTGACGAGAATTGTAATGCAATCTTGCAAAACATTGAGAGTGAGATTCAGTTTGTGTCTACCATTAGGCTACCAAACAAGTAACTTTGTGGGATGTAATAATCTATTATAGAAACAATCAGTACTGAGTAGAACTATTATGGGTATGCAAGGTATTTTAATAGCATCTTGGTGCCTTGTTCACGTTCCACAGTAGAAAGACTGATGCTCCAGTCAGAGGCGCTCTCAGTTCTTTTTCATTGTCTGTGCATCAAGTAACAAGTAACATGTTGGCTTTAGACTTGATCCAACTTTATATCTGTTTAATTCTAGTTGTACTGGCGGACGCACAAACTGATGTAAAGACAGTGAGAGGAATAGAGGGACAGACTGTAACTCTAAACACAGGATTAACTGGGCTACAGCATGACGTGATTTTTTGGACATATGGTCCTGCCGGAGCAGAAACAACAATTGCTACCCTGAATGTTGATAAAAATATACCAGAATACAATGAGAGACTGCATCTGGATGCCCAGTCTGGCTCACTGACAATCAAAAGTCTTACAATCAATGAAAATGGAATTTTTACAATACACATAATAAGGGGAAAGATCTTGACCCAGACTTTCAATCTGATTGTCTATGGTGAGTTGTTTCTGTAATTTTACCTTTGAATGTGCAATAAAGATGCAATCAGCATGTTTTGCTAGTACAGATTTTTGGTTCACTTTACTACTATTATCAATAATAACAATATTAATCTTTATTCATAGAGCACTTTTCATGTTAAGTGCTTCACAATGTAAGGACAATAAAATACACATAAAGCAGATAACAAGAAAGCAATAACACTACTTAAGCAATAAAAATGCAGTTTAACATTTTTTTTATATAAATTAATTTAAAAAAATAAAGTCAGTTAAAATCAGGAAAGGCTGTCCTATAAAAGCATGTTTTAACAAGGGACTTAAAGGAATTCACTTACTCAGCCGACCTGATGTCCTCGGGCAGGCTGTTCCAGAGCCTCAGGGCCCTGACTGCAAACGCTCTGCCCTCTTCAGTTTTCAGTCGAGACTCTGAAACGGACAACAGACCTCTGTCCATCAATAGTGTGTTGTGGTTTATCAAAACTCTTAGTTTAAAACACTAATCTTAATCACACTTGTAACCCATTAAATCTTTCATTTTTAACAACTGACACCAAATGTTTTCTTGTAATATAATTAGTATATTGGTTAAGTCATCAAAACATAACATACTGCAATTTTCAAAGTTTAATCAGTGAATCAATCACATAGTCCAAGACCAAACAATGTAAGACAGGTGTTTCACACACTACACAAACTTGTGTCAGTTATCTCTTCGGCATTAGGCTATGAAATTTTAAAAGTTACAATGGATATCTTCATTTTTCATGGACTGCAGTAAAAGTGTTTTGGCATGGCGAATCCAAACCTGACAATGGTCACCAGTGTTGCCATGACATGGTTTATCCGTGAGCTGAAGGAGAATAACATGCTCATGGGGATGGCGGTCATAGACCTTCCACATTCATAATGAAATGGAGATTATTGGTCAGGGGCCATATTCATAAAACATTTTATCTTACCACTAATAGGCCTCCTAAACAGCAGTCAAATTTCCTAGCGAAGAGTTTCCTCTTAAAACCTAGTCACAACGCTGCTAATCTTAAGCTAAGAGAAGGGGTGGGGTTGACCTTGTTGCTATGGATGATGTCGTGTTCCCCGAATAATCTTACTATGCCCTACGAGATTGGCTTATAGGGGAGGGGTCTTTGTCAGTGAATTCTTCATAGCAATACTGTAGAAGAATGCGTCATGCTGCCATATTGAAATAAAGATATTCAAATAAAAATGTAGGCTAAGTGTTTCTGATTAAATAGCATACTGACTAGTAAAGATATGTTAAGCTAATTGTCAGCCTCTTACATGTCTGGCAGCTCGCAAACAAATGTGTGTGGCGAACATCATTGAGGAAACCAAATTATTTGTTGGATGATATGGGGTTTGGAGAGGGTGTTAATTGTTTGATGTAATATTCTACTGACAGGTGACTGAGATATATGTATTCCGTCTGTGCTGCATAGCTGCATTTTCCCTGTGGCCAGGTAGCGTAGAGTTGTCACAGCCTTGATCTCTGGTGTTATTGGGTTGTTTCTGTTTGTTGGTGAAGTGACTGCATGTCGTACCACCCTATCTTCGGATACGACTGCAAACATGGATATGTTTCACCCACGTTGTCCAGGCACATGGAAAGTTGCTCATTGGCCAATGATATTGTGCTGACACTGTGTTGAGTTTTGGCCAGGGAGAAGCCTGCTTTATCAACAAAGATAGAGGTAGTTGTGATGGTTCACAGCATCTCAGTTTGTAGTTTTGACACTGTCCAGGGGCTGATATGCTCCTCTGCTTTGCTATCCTGTTCCATTTTGAAAGACATTGCCAGTGTTCACATGGTTTGTATGGTTATATGGTTTCCTGTTGTGGTTACAAATATGGATGGCAGTTATATCCTATATTTCACAGTATTGTAATGTACATAGGCAATGCAGTGTTCTTCTTGTTGCTCACACTACCAACACCAAGGTTGTGGGTTTGAATCCCACTGAGGTCACATACAAACCTTCAGATGGTGTACTTCTTAATCTGCACATAGTGGGCAAAACTAGTTCAAGTTCAAAGTTTATTTATCAAATGCATCAAATAATGCAGCATCATCCTGCAAAATGAAGTTCTTATGACATGGCACGTGACATCTACATAATCAGAATTAAGAAATATATAATCTGATAATAATATAGATAACTCTAAACTAGCAGCATTTTAAAAACTGTACTGTAAACAAACAGCAATGTGGGTAGTAGTTTTGAATATTATAGATATTATAGAAGTATAGCAATAATATACATAACAATGTAAACTAGCAGTCATTTTACAAAGAATAGGATGGAGAATATGAACAGTATGGGCAGAAGTATTGAATATTATTGATACAATATGAGTGTAATATGCTTATGAATGGTACATACAAAAGAATATCCTATTGTACACTGATTGTACATGAAAAGACATCAGAGCATCTGGAATGTTCATGTGTGATCAGTATGATCATAAATCAGTGTTGCTGGTTGAGGAGCCTTATGGTCTGGGGGAAAAAAATGTTTCTGAGTCTGGAAGTGTGTGCCGCGATGCTCCGGTAGCGTCTACCATACGTCAGCAGTGTGAACAGACCATAGCCTGGGTGGCTGTAGTCTATTATGTACCAGACCTGTGGTCTTTGATGATGTTCCGTGCTTTCCTCAGGCATTGTGTACGGTAGATGCCTTGCACGGAGGGGAGATAGCAGCCGATGAGGTGCTCTGCAGACTTTACCACCCTCTGGAGGGACTTGTGGTCTGCAGCGGAGCAGCTGCTGTACCAGGCAGTAATGCAGCCTGAGAGGATGCTTTCAATGGTGCACCTGTAGAAGTTGGTGAGAGTTTTTAAAGACATGCCAAAATTCTTGAGTCTCCTCAGGAAGTATAGTCATTTTTGATCAGTTGTCAATGCCGAGTTTGCTTGCCTGAACCAAGTGAGGTAATATTTGATGAACACACAGAGGAACTTGAATTAGGAGACTCTCTCCACTTCAGCTCCATCGATGTGCAGTGGGTCATGCACACACCTCCCCTTTCCTTAGTCTTGCAGATGTTGAGTGAGAGGTGGTTGTCCTGGCACCACGTAGCCAGGTTCTTTACCTGCTCAGTGTAAGCGGTCTCATCATTCTTGGAGATGAGATCCAGGATGGTGGTGTCATCCTCGAATATAAGGATGTCGTTGGAGCTGTGAGCGGCCACACAGTCATGTGTGAACCTGGAGTACAGGAGGGGACTGAGTACGCAGCCTGGGGGGCTCCGGTGCTCAGGGTCAGTGTAGAGGAGGTGAGGTTGCCCATTCTCACCACCTGGGGTCTGCCCATCAGGAAGTCCAGGATCCACTTGCAGACAGAGGTGTTAAGTCCCAGGGTCCTGAGCTTGGGAACAAGCTTATCGGGCACAATAGTGTTGAATGCAGAGCTGTAGTCCACGAACAGCATCCTCACGTATGTGTTGCCTTTTTCCAGGTGGGAGAGGGCAGTGTGTTTTGTCAGGGTTATGGCATCATCTGTAGATGGTATGCAAATTGAAAGGGGTCCAAGGTGTCCGGAACGATGGAGCAGATGTGAGTTCTGACCAGCCGCTCAAAGCGCTTCATGATGGTGGAGGTCAGTGCTACAGGGCGGTAGTCGTTCAGGCAGTTGATGGAAGGTTTCTTTGGTACAGGGACAATAGTGGTCTGCAGACAGGGACAGGGAGATGTTGAATATGGAGGTGAAAACCTCCGCTTGCTGGTAGGCGCACCCCGTGAGGACACAACCTGGAATGCCTTCTGGCCCTGATGACTTCCGAGGGTTTCCTTTAAAAGCTCTCCTCATGGCAGCTGTGTTTAGGGACAGAGTGTATTTGTCCTGGTCCACAGCAAGCCTTCCAGATGTAATGTTATTTGTCGCCTCATACTGTGCATAGAAGGAGATCAGCTCTTCTTGGAGGGAGGCGGCTGGCTGGGCATCATTGCTGTTTCTCCCTTTATAGTCTGTGATGTGTCACAGTCCACACCACATGCAGCTTGGGTCAGAGCTGTGGTAGTTAGACTCCAACTTATCCCTGTAGTCTCTTTTGGCATCTCTGATGGCCTGCTGTAGGTCATATCTGGATCTGCTCAGAGCCTCCAGGTCCACAGAACTATAGGCGGAGGACCATGCTCTTAGCATAGCACGGATATTTCCACTAACCCAGGGCTTTTGGTTGGGGAAGGTCCAAACATTGATCATTGATGTAC